>WBMV01004668.1:250701-315523 GCA_013396655.1 Campylorhamphus procurvoides
GTCCCCCCTGCCCCGGTGCCCCCCGGCCCGTCCCGCCGCCCTCGGCCTCGCCGCCCGCCTCTGCAGCGGGGAAGGCGGCGCGTCCTTGGAGAGCAGCTCGGGCGTGAAACGCGGCCGCTCATCCCAGCGCCTTTCCATGCCCGGCTGGGTGAACCTCTCCCCATAACTCCCGCACTGAGCCCTTTTCCATCTGTTGCCGTGGCCCCTGGTGGGGTTTGGTTGGATTCGGGCTGTGCCGGAGTGGAACTGCAGCCGTGGTGTCTGTGACTGTGCTGTTAAAAGTCAGGTTTGATTAAAACAATGTCCCCGCAAAGGGCGCCTGCCGGGTGGCCGAGGGGCAGCGCTGACCCTTGGCTTCTGCCCACCTTCACCTGGCACCTCGCAAGGCTCGGGGGAGGGAGTCGTGCCAGAGAGGGGCTACGGAGCATTCGGGGCTCTGCGCTCGGGCTGGTGAAACCACAGAATCGATGGATGAGCAGTGTGGCCACCATCAGCCTCGCCGGCCCTTGGCCTGGCCTTTTATTTATTTTTCTTTTCAGTGGTACATAAAAAAAAATCAAAACAACCTTCATGCATTTTGTTGCATAAATAAGATTACAGATTGCTTGCTTATTATATTTTTGTTCTCCCCGAGCAGTGATGAGCTCGCTGTGGCTCACAGGGACGCACTGCTGGCTCTGAGTTACCCATCACCACTGTTGGAGTGAACTCGTAGCGTCATTCTGGGAGTTGTTTTATGCTGGAGAGTGGCAGCAGGCCAACCTTCCAGAGCACACAAGATGTTTAGAATAATCAGTGATGGAATACCCTTTTAAAATAATTGTTTGGGTTTATCTAGCACTCAATTGTAGTGATATCTACCTCTAAAAATAGGCAGGCCCTGTGTAATGAGCGTCGTAGTATAAACGAGGCACGTCGTGAATGACTGTTGTTACTTCTGGGATGTCCAAGATAGATGCTTTTGGGGGTTCTGCCAAACCTTCTGTTGTACTTTTTTTTCCTCCCCTGCTGCAGTGACTAATGTGGCTCTCGGCCCTCCCGGCATGTCGTTGTGTGCTGACCAGAGGCAAGGCCCGCAACCCTCGCTGCTCGGGACTGGCACAGTTGCACACAAAGCTCCCCGCCGCTCCTCTGGCAGCCCAAGGTCCCATTTTCCCCCTGAAACCCGTGCTGTGTGTGCAGCTCTGCTCACAGAGAGGTGGCCGGCAGTGCCTGTGCATGCCCTTGCTCTGAGGGCCCTGCGTGACCCCGGCTGTGCCGCCGCCCCACGGGCTGCCTGCCCCGAGGTTCCCGAGGCACAGCTACGGGAGGGAGCGCACCAATCCCACTTCAGCAGTTACGGACAGGGATTGCACAAGCAATTCTCTCATGTTTTGCCGGGTGGTTATCAGGGCGCGATGGATGAGCTGTGGCCCAAACGTCCCTTGCGCCCGTGCTTGTTAAAGTTTATTTTCAGAAGCCAGTGTGCTGGCCCAGGCCTCTCTGGTGTTGCTGATGTGCGAGAGCGCTGGATCCTCAGCTCAGGAGAGAAAAATAAAAGCCCAGCTTCTTTTAGCAGGAGGAGAATTTGCTCCATGAGCGCTTGTTTTCTGACAGGACCTTGTGCTTGGTGTTTGAAACGAGAGGTGTCTCATAGCTTTACTCACACTGTGCTCACAGTCCTCAGCCCATTTTGATATTTGCCTCCAGTTTATCCAGATTTATCTGCTCAGTTGAAAGTTTAGTGTCCTTTATGTGGGCTGTGTGTATTTTGGGAATGAAAATGCAGTTCCATAAGCCCTCAATGGCAGGCTAGAAGCATGGAAGTCTTCTGGAGGACTTTTATTATAACTAAGTGGGACTTTTTTCTGTTTTAAAAGCCACCTGTATTTTGGTTTAAGTGAGTCAAAGCTTCTAAATGGCTAGGCTTATTAGCTCAGACAGGGTATCATCATGGTTTCAGGCTGTGACTGGGTCAGGCTCTGCTGCTCCCTGGCAAATTCGTGCCTACCCTCAGTAAACCCCACACCTCTGTCTCCAGGTACCTCTGTTCCTGTGAGGGAACGAGGGGTCCTCTTAAACAGGGGGATGGCAGCTTGGCATTGATGTTTCAGAGATGTCATCTGTGACTCGAGGAAGTTTTGGGAATAGTAGTGGTGGTTGTGTCCCCAGTGGGGAGTGTTTCATTGCCTGAGGGGGCTGGATTGAGTGTGTCAGTGCTCCTGGGCACCTGGGGGGTTCTAGGTCAGGCTGAAATAGCTTGTCTCCAGGTGCTGTCAGTGAGGCTGATGCTGCTTGTGTTTGAAATCTGGTGGGCACAGGACCCTGAGGGTCTTTGCTGGAATGTCTGAGAATTTGGTCTGATGAGGAGAGACCGGTGCTCTTCCTGCTTCTGCAGCTTCTGTGCTTGGCACCCTGGAAACTGAGGCCATGCAGGGACTGCAGTATGGATTTCAGTTTACATTCAAGAGTGAAACTGTGGCTTTGGGCTATATTTATCAGTAGAAGCTGTTAATGATGTACCTTGGTTTGAAAGGAAATACCTCTGTAGTAGAAATGTTGCGTGACCAAAAAAAAAAAAAAAAAAAAAGCTTGGGGAGTTGATTATGTAAGCAAATGAAATGACGTTGGAAAGCAAGTTTCTTTCCTGTTTGCAGCCACTGTGGCTGTTTTTTTGCTCTTTCCTACTGCTTAACATTTTTTCAGTCCTTTTAGTGAATGTTTTTTTGCATGGAAGGTATGAGAAATAGTTGTTTTCGCAATTCAAATTCTCAAAGAGGCCAGCAGCAGATTCTGGGAGCTGGCAGGAGCCAGCTGTGAGTATTGGGGGCTGTAGCTGAGCACAGCAGCAGCACATTTGTGCATTTAAAAAATAATAAATGTGAAAAAAAGAAGAACCCTCCGTAACTGGTATTTCTGTGAGAGCTGAGCCCAGAGCGATGCTCGCAACAATCATCCTCTCAAGAATGTCTGGCTGCAGAGGGAACTGGGATCTTTGTCTGTTCTCTGCCTCTGTTCTCAGCCGTGTTGTTTGTCCATCCCGGTGCCAAGGGAATCCATCACCTCCACAAAAGCTGCCCGGGGTTACCTTGAGCCTCTGTTCCCTGTGGGGAGTGCGGGGCTGAGTCAGTGCTGGCTGCCCAGGCTGTGACTCACTGCTGTCCCCTTGCATGCACAGCCAGCCTGCTGCCAGCACAGCCAGGGAATAACCTGGTTCCAGAGATGTCCTCTGTGGATATTGCCTGGGTAGAGGGCCCTGGGAATGTCGGGCTGCCTTCTGTAGTGGTGTGTGTGTTGATGGAAGTTGGTTGTTAGTGAGCTTGTCTATATGTGGTGCTGAGTATCTGTGGAAGCCAGGGAGCTCAGAGGCCAGAAGCTTCTTTCCTTTGTGTTATGGTTTTGTGTCTTTGTGGATTGTGTGACTTTTAAAAATTTTTTGTATTTTTTTTTAATTTACGTGCTCTGAAGAGGAATGGTGCTTTGTTTTTCTTGTGGAGAAATGTCTTCCCTGATGTTCCTGATGTTGTCTCCGTGTTTCTGTTTCCTAAAGTGAAGATGTTGTCTGTGCTTTTAAATTGGGATTGCTTCATAAAAAATGTCTTTACTGGGAGCTCCTGCAAACCTCCCTGTGCTTCTGAGCTCGATTTCCCATTGCATGGCATTACGCTGTCAGTGCCCCTGAATGAAATTGGGCAGCACCTCGAAAAGCTGATCAGATTTGAAAAGAGGGTGGATATGTCCCAGGTAAGTGCTGAGAAGTCGTGTGAGGACAAGGATCTGCAAGGAGAGAGTTCTCAGATTGGTGCTCTAAGGAAAGAAGAGCTGTTGGCTGAGAGCATATGTATTTTGGGACATCAGAGGATCTTTGTTGTAGGGAGACAAACAGGAAATCAAGTTTCACAGGTAGTTCCAGTAGAAGCTCTGGCCTTATTTTCCTGAGTATCCTTGTCTTCCCTTGTGGAAGTGGAGAGGAGGGATCTAGCCATGGGTGATAGTAGGAAAAAGGAGGTTTTGGGTTGAGTCCTCCACCCTGCCCCTGGGGGCTGAAGCAGGAGGGAGATGAGTGAAGGTTTTTAATTTCCCTGTAAAGGCTCTTGCAGTTGTTTGGGATAATGTCCTTTTATAGGTGCAGGAAAGCAGCTGGGCCAGGATTTTTCTGCGCAGAGTGCTTTTGGCAGAGGTGCAAAAGGAAGGACTGCTCAGTGGATTCAAGAGGAATTTTTTGGTTTAGTTTGTTTTAAAGAGATTTTAACAGAATGCACTTCTTGGATCTGCGTCTTGAGTCCTGTGGGTAAGATGGTGAGTATCCTGAGTATCCTCATTCAGAGGAAACGTGGGATGAATATACTGTATTTTGAATTTAAAGTAGAAATCTCCCTCATTTGAGGGTGAGTTTGGTGCTGCATGGCAGAGGGTACCCTCTGATTACCTTGCTTCCTGGTGTTTCTGTTATTATGTTGCATTTAAGTTGCATTCACAGTTTTGTGATGGGCCTTGGGTAATATTATGCTTGAGGACTATACCAGTGCCAATTTATCTTTGTTCAAACTTTCAATTTCCCAATGGCTCCTCCTTTCTGCTATTAATTTTGTCATATCAGCTCTGGAAAGAGATGAACTGTTTAAAATCTGATCAGAAAGAGAACAAGTGAGTATGGAAAACACTAGGTTTTTTCATTTGTAAGATGTAATGTGAAAATGAAGTTTTCACATAGGAGTTGTGAGGCAGCCTCAACTAGGAGTATTTTTCCCCATTTAATCTGTGTAGGTTTTGAGATTTGCCAAGATAATTGGTACCTGCCTTTACCATTCTGAAGGGCTTCTGCTGAAAGTGTTCAGTGTGTCTAAAATGAGCATGATTTTTATTTAGGCTGATTTACTCAGCTCCTCAAATTGATTAGCAAATGAGCCTTTAAGCTTTCACTGCCTTTTTCTTTGCTTAGTTATAGTCTAATCTTTGTGCACAGTCTGTTGGGAAACTACTAGAGGGGAAAAAAATATCGTTGATTTCTTTCTTTATATGCAGATTTAAAAAAACCCCTTCATTTACAAAGGCCTTTCTGAATCAAAATGTGTTTTTATTTTTCTCCTCAAATGTTGAGCACAGGTACTGAGTACGTAATAAAAACCCCCCAGAACTCTTAATGTGTCTCACAGTAAGAGTATGGTAGGATCTTTAATTCAAAAGCATGATCAGCCCTATGTTTTCATTAACAAAGTTTGCACTCCATACAGATTAGATGGAAAATAAGGGTGACCAACCCTAGCAGAAGACTTCAGCTTGGGATTATATATAAACACCAAGGTCCAGACCATATATCAGGAAATTTGTGCAGCAGAAATTACCAGGGACCTGAGAGAGCATTGAAAGGAAAGTATCTCTGTAGGGTTGCTCTGGGGGAAGAGTACAGCCCTCAAGGTGATGAAGCCTTGGTGTGGTAGCAAGAAAAAAATGTGTTCTGATCAAACCCAGACTGATAGTGCTTTTCAATGCTGCATTTGGCCTTAGACTTGCCATGTTTTTCACAGCTGAAGGTAGAGGATCGGTGCTGGTATATTTAAATCTCTGAAAAATGAGAAGAACTAATATAAGCTGATGGCTGAACTGTGCTTTGTTTGGGAGAAACTTGTAATAAAGCTGGCTTAGTGGGGGAATCAGGGTTATATCCCTCCTCCACTGCCCAGCTTGCTCTTGACATGCACAAGTAGCTCGCACTGGGAGATCAAAGGAGGAGGAAATAACTTCTCCTTTGTCAGATGCTTACTCCCTTTTATAACCCTGATAGCCCTCTGTCAAGTTTACACCTGGAAAGCTCTTTGTAGCATGTGTGTTTTCCACAGCATGGAAATCAGCAAGGGGTGTTATGTGGGGAGAGATCTCCTTGGTGATAGCTTCTGAATCTATAAGAGAAATAGCATTTTCTCACATTTTGGTAGCTTTGGTAGCTAAACTCGTCAGTTGGTTGAATAGCCCCTTTTGGATGCTGACTCTGTGCAGGTTTGCAGCCTATTGGACCTGTTGCCTCTGGAGTCTTACACAAAGTCTGGCTGCTGTTTCACATGTGTGGAGCCACAGGCAGCTGTACACTCACATTCCATGTTAAACCAGAGTCATCTTTTCCACCCAGACTAAGGCATATTCCCATTGGGTTTCACCTGTAGGCTTTTCAGAGCAACTATGCGACACATTTATATTTTCTCAGCAGTGGTGGCTTTGATGTCTTCTCTGGGCCTGTGGCCCCTCTCTTGGTTAGAGGCACTCTTAGAGCCAGCAAAGTCATCGTTGGAGTGCTGAGAGCAGATCCACTTTCCTGGGATTTAATGTGTATTATACAGACTTTCTTGTAGTCATATTTTCACAGATGCTTTTTATCTCCCGCCACTTACCAGCGCCAAGTGGTGTTCTGCAGTTTGATGTCATGTGATGCTGTGTTTTGATAACAAAGAGGAGCTGGAAATTAATGCTTAACTCAAACCAGTGCTCCTGGCAGTTGTGGGTTGGGCGTGTGTGCCAGCATTTTAATTTGAGTTGGGAATATGCTTCTGAGTGTTCAGAGAACATATGCATGTCGTGCATAGGGACATGGCTTAGTGGTGGACCTGGCAGTTAATGGCTGGACTTGATGGTCTCAGAGGTGTTTTCCAAACTTAAAGATTCCATGGTTCTCTGACAGTCTCCTGCTTGTCTCCACCTCTGTCCCTTTGGGGGATGGTGAGTGCAGAGATGAGCTACAGGGGCACGTCCACTGCCTGTGAGTTTGTGACTGGATTGTACTTCTGTCCCTAATGAGTGTTCAGACTCTGATTAATCAGAAGCTAAATCGGGGCCCTTTGCTGAGTTGGCAGCTCTTAAAAATGTGAGACAGAAAAGTGCAGCTGAGACAAGCAAAAGCTTGAAGGTCTGATTTGGGAGTGTGTGTGCCTGTGCTTTTGGCAAGGGACAGGCCAAGGGGCAAAGCCTCCCAGAAAAAGCTTTCATGAAAGCAGAGAAAATCCTCTCTTCACTCCATGACCTACTGTACATGCTTGAACTGGTGGGACCTTGAGCCCAGTAGCCTCCCCTCTATTCCATGTCAGGTCCTTCCATCATAGTAAAACCCACAAAATCTGTTTTTTTCCTGTGTCTTTGAAACTGTTTGCAGAAAATCTGGGAAGTTACATTAGAAACAGCTCTGCTCCTTTACAGAAGGGTGATAATGAGTTGGGAGTGCTTCCCAGCTGGTGCAAAGGGTGCATTAGTCTGAAAGCCTTTGGGTAGTTTGTCCCTGCTTGGTGCTTTGATGCCAGTTGATTTCTACAGACCTTAGTGCTGATGAGTGTGGATAATGAGGGATAGTGAGTACTACTGTGGCTCTGTCTGTTGGGTTTTTTCCCCCCTGGTGCAGCCTAGTTTCTCTTCTCTTATCCCCTGAAAGCTATTCTTAGTAAGTGGTTGTTTTTCTTGAATTAAGTGAGTGAATAATCAGTATTTCATTCACTGTCCTTACATATGCTTAAATATAGTATTAACCTAATCTTCTTATATGCTTTTCCTTTTGCTGCTCCTGAATTCCTAAAGAAAACAGGTTCACTATTAATAGGACCTATGAATGAACTTGCCTGGAAATAAAATAGTTCTTTTGGGCTTTGGCTTGTATTTATTGCCAAGATGGTAATTTGTTTATATTTTTGGACGACAGCACCATTCTTCATGCATATAACTTCTGTGCAGTCAAGAGTACTCCTTCTGTGTACAAATTCCTTAGATACGCTCCCTGATACGTTTTAGGGTTTTTTTCCTGCTTGGAAAGTGCAAATAGTGGTGAGGAGACAGGGAGGGTGGGAAGGAAGGAGGGAGCTCTCCGTGGTACCGAACGGGACGGGGAGCGAGGTTTGTTCTGCCGGCACATCCTGCATCCCGTCGCGCTCCTTTGGCCTCCAGCACACCGGCAGTATCGTCTCTGAGTGTCGTGTCACTCTGGAGAAGGAGTAGATATAATATAACTTCGATAAATGTAGCTTGAATAAATATAGCTTACATAAAAATAGCTAGTGTTCCTGTAACTCCCTAGTTTTTTCTCAGCTTGTCGTTCTCCTGTGGCTGCATTTCAGATCATGATGCCCGACTGCCTTTTTTTCTAGCCCAGATAATATCCAGCACTACTAGCCAGTATTCCTAACCCCACTGCTCATTTTCCATCACTCCTCATGCATTTTTTTCCTCAGATAAAACCAGGTGTTCTTCCTGCAGGCTTCAGTGTGGTGTCAGAGTCAGCAGCTCAGCTGAAGGTGGGCCATCATCCTCCTGAGGCCAGTTTGCCCAGCCCAGACGTGGACATGCACAGCTTCTCTCAGCATCTCTGGTGTCCTTACTGGCTTTCAGCATAAGCCTTCTTTAAATTCGGAGTTCAGAGAGTATCCAGAGTTGGGAGAGACCCACAAGGATTATTGAGTCCAGCTCCTGGCCCCCAAGAAGAGCTGTTCTTTGTTCTCCTTTCAATCTGTTCTTTCCTCAGTCCCTTGTTCAATAGATGTACTTTCTTTTAAAGTTGGATTTGCAGTCTTAAGCGAGCTTCCCCAGTAGATGTGAAAGCATTTTCTAAGTAGCTGCTCTTGATGGCTTTCAGTGAATGCAGAAGGGACTAGAAATAAAAGCTCTGTTGAGGAATATGGCTATTGACTGTTACTCTCTTGCCAGAGTATCACCTGATCCATAGGACACAGCTTGGCTGGAACAGGCTACCTTGAATTCTGAAGGAAAAAAAGCCAATATTTTGAAGGTCATAGCTTTTAGAGTGTAGTGGAGAAAGTAGGGGAAGGACTTTTCTCTCAAGTAGCTTTCAGTGTAGCAGAGATCCTCAGCATTAGCTAAGGTTTTGGCTTGGGTATTTGTGCTTCTCCCTGGGTTGTAGACCTTCCTTCCTGCCTTCTAGTGTTTCTCCATGAGTTGTAGACCTTCCTTCCTGCCCTCTAGTGCATTCTTGACTAGGTTTGGTATGTTGCTGTAGTCCAAATTGTAAAAATACAAAGTACAAACTAATACTAAAATTGTATTAATTGTATTCATGGGTATTTTTACATCCAGTGGTACTTAAAATGTATGCAAACTCCTCTTGCTCCAGAGGTTTGCTGCACTTCAGGTGTGCATTGTCCTGGCAGCACTGCTAGTGAATACTACTTTAATGTGTGTGCAGTGGGGTAGTTGTGAATAACTGACTTTTGGATCTGTCTTAGGAGGCTGCTGGTGTTTTTATTGAGCTAAAATCTTGATTTCTTGTATAATGGGTGTTCACGGTGCTTAGGTTATCCTTCAGAGAGCAGCCAACTGCCTGCAGTTCTGAATCAACAGCTGCTTCTTTACCTCACAGAAAATGCATGCACTACATGTATGCGTATGAAATACATGCATATGTACAATATTTTATATTCAGTACTTTGTCCAGAATAAAAGCTTCTGTCTAAAAAGAATTTAACTACAATAGAAGGTCACTGAAGTGGGTACATAATCCAGGTCCCACTCAACAGCTTGTTCTATTCACATATGAACTGATGTACTCTTTGTGTCTGTGTGTGAGATCACTTAGGTAGTCTTGATGGCATGAACTGGCCCTTTCTGTAGTTTTGTTGTACTGAGCCCGATCCAAATGTTATGTCTTGAGTTATTTGCTCCCCTGGGTCGGTGTGCCAAGGCAATGGGAGATTTCCCCCAGTCGTGCTGGAGCGGGTGTGCCATAGTCTGTGCAGAAGAAGTGCTCTTCTCTGGTGATCTGCTGCTGCTTTGAAAGCCTTGGGGACTGATGATAGGGTCGTCTTTGGGCCTTGTGTGGGTGTGGGGAGAAGCAGAGACAGGGGCAGGGTGTGGTGTTTCCAGGTATGTGTGTCCCCTGTAAGATGGGGAGGGTGGCAGGACCCAGGCATCTTGGATGGCACTGCAGTGCTGTGCTTTTTCCTGGGGTGGGAATACAACAGGGCAGGGGAGACGCCTCTGGTTTCCAGCAAAAGCACAGGCAAGTGCCCCCTGTCCCCAGGTGAAGGCTGGCCTCCCTCAGAGTTTCCATCCTTGCTTCACAGCTTGGGGCTGGATGGTGGCGGGTGCCACTTGGCCTGCAGCACACATGGGAGGCTGGCAACCCTGCCCTCCTCCTGGGACCACCCAGACATGCTTTCTGGAAGGCTGCAGAAAAATAGATGTGCTTGTGGCTAATCCACTGTACTGTCTCTGCCAACATTTGCGGAATGTATCAATTCTGCCTGAAAAGCATCGATTGTTTCTTGCCCTTGTTTCTGTACAGCATGCCTTTCCAGGACTGATAGTTGCTTCCCTCTTTCCCTCTCCCCTCTGTGTTTGCACAGCCAGACTGTAGTTTTCTTTTTTAGACAGAGCAGCTCTTGGGACACTCCCCTCAAACTCCCAGTGCCATGTTATCAATCACCCTGTAGTCCTTCCCTATTTGCCTTCCGCTTTGGAGTGATGCTGATTTGCAAGAGATAGCAAAGAGGAGGAGGGGCCTGTATGCAGTTTTCCCGTGCCTCGTGCAATGACAAATACCTGATTTTAATAATTCTCCTGTATTGGTAAATTTTCCCCCTGGCAGGACTGTCCTCTCCCTTTTTAAGCCCTTCTGTTCTGGAAGTTGCCATGATCTCGGCAGAACTGCTTAATTACTGTAGTGTCCTGCCAAAGACCACATTGATTTATTCTTACTGATACAAGTGGTATTAACTTCAGCTCCATCCCTTCCCCTTCTGACTGATGATGGTGACTGTTGCAAAAGAGATACAGTTTCTTGAGAGGGGGACACTGGCAAAAGCCATTTGGATTTCAGGGTGAGGGCACTACTCCTGTTTCTGACCAAAGCTTCACTGATGCACATGAGATCTCTGGTAAACTGGTGGTACACAGTTTGATTGCTGGGGTCCCATGAGGGATGTGATCCTCTCTGATGCTTCTGAACTTGAAGGATCCGATGTGTGATCAACAAAAAAACCCATCAAGGTGGTGTAATTTTGCTAAATTATATTAAAAATAACATCACAAGCTCAATATGTGTAACTGAAATAAATACCATTCCTCTCACCCATTATTAAGACTTAGATTTTATGAATTCATGTGGGCAAAAGCCCCATGACTTATGTTTTTGTCCCTTTATGACCAGAATTTCTTCACCCCTCTTTTAATATGTCTGCTATAACTGTTACTGTGGCAGTACAGTTTTAAGAGCAACTCCCACTTAAGTAACTGTAGCCCTCTGATTCCAAGAAAAACTAATGAACTGGGAAGGACTCATGTCTATAAACGTGCAGAGGTCAGAGAAGCCTCCGAGAGCTGCAGCAGCTCAAAGCATGGGTGTCTACCTAACTATAGCAGGTGTTGGACCTGAGTACAGCTGAGCCAGCTGTGGAAAAGAGCACAAGCAGGATGGGAATCTCCGTGCTCTGGGAAGCCACAAACATAGGGAAAGGTGAGGGTTTGGGTGTAAGTTGGGAGAAGCATTTTGTATTTCATATGGAGCAGTGAAGTGATTTATTTCAGCTTGACACATTTTGAGCATCTGTGTTTCTAGTCAAGATTACAGTACTTCAACTAAATTTTTTCAGCCCTAGTATTTTTCTTTTTTGGTTAATGGAACTTTTCCAAACATACAAATGCAAAGTAGAAATGTTCCTCATATCTACCCACTGCAAGAGCAAGCAGTGATAGGACAAGGGGGAATGGCTTTAAAGCAGAAGGAGAGAGAGTAGGGTTACATTAGATATAAAGCAGAAATCCTTCCCTGTAAGGGTAGGGAGGCCCTGGCACGGGTTGGACAGAGAAACTGTTGCTGCCCATCCCTGGAAGTATTAAAGTCCAGCTGGATGGGGCTTGGAGCAGGCTGGTCTAGTGGAAGGTGTCCCTGCCCATGGCAGGATGTGGAGCTGGATGATCTTTGAGGTCCCTTCCAACCCGGACCATTTTGTGATTCTATGATCTGGAACTTTTGTAATTGACTACTTAATTCTTCCCCTCTAAATATATGTAGTGTCAGATTTACCTTGCTGCTGAAAGATTCTTTGGGGCCACTTTGTGTAACTAACTTAGTAGGTAAAATAGGGTTAAGTATTCCAACTCTCATTAGTCTAATTTCCTCTGACTTACAGGATCAACTATTAATACTCAGCAAAAGATGTTCTATTATCTGAAAAGCTGTTTATCAATTTTTAGCTGAACTAAAAAAAGACTAATGAAAATGAATGTATGAGTTACCTATTGACAACTCAGTCCTTGTGGGAGAATTCATCAAAACTGTCTTCTGTAGTCTGGAGTCACTGTCTTGATAGACTCCCAAGTTTTAGTCCAGTTGCCCTCTGCTGTGGTTTTTGCTGAAGGGGGCCCTTATTGTTCTCTACAACTGCCTGAAAGGTGATTGTAACCAGGTAGGGATCACTCTCTTCTCCCAGGTAACAAGTGACAGGGCGAGAGGAAACGGCCTCAAGTTGTGCCAGAGCAGGTTTAGATTGAACAGTAGGAAAAATTTGTTCCCTGGTCAGGTGATCAGGCACTGGCACAGGCTGCCCAGGGCAGTGGTGAAGTCACCATCCCTGGAAGTGTTCCAAAGGTCTGTGGACTAGGGACATGGTGGGGGGCATTTGGGGACATGGTTCAGTTGTGGTCATGGTGATCCGGGGTTAACAGTTGGACTTGTTGGAAAATACCTCTAAGATCACTTAGTGATTCTGTGATTCCATGTGTAAGTAATGCAGGCCAAGAGTCCTGGCCTGTGCCCAGTCATGGCAGCATCTTCCCTCTCTCTTGCTCTGCTTCTGCCCTGTCCAAATCTGGGTGCTTTCCTTGCTTGTCCTCTCAGACTCAGGCATGTATTACAATTTCTTGACTAAGAAGGTGGTAACTGCCATTTCTGCACAATGTGGCTGTAAAATGTCTAATATTCTATGATGGCAAACACTCTGCCCACACACCAGAGTAGTGGTGGCAGTCAGATTTTACACCATAAGTGTGGTTGGTGTTTGTTTTTTGGTTTGTTTTTTTTAACATACAGATATTTAATATTGAATAACACAAGGAACTGCTCTGGAAGGGACAGTGTGAGTCAGTCTCATGTTAGAGAGATCCCTGACAGCCAGTTGCATGCCAGGTCCTGAGGAAGGCAGGCTTCCAGGAGCTCAGAAGACTGACTGAGAGTCAAGGTGCATCAACAGCTGGCTTGAAGTTCTTCAAATTTGCTCATATTTCAGTGGGGGAAAAGTAGAAATATGACTGTAGAAGTGAAAGGTAACACTTTCATATTCTTAGAAGTTCAGCAGCTTGTTCTTCCTGAAATATCGCAGTGATGAGACACAGACACCAAAATCCTGGAAACTTCCACCAAGGAAATGCAGACTGTCAGAGAAATTTGAGTCCCAAACACAGGGTGCTTTGAGTTTGGCTTGCTGCTGCTGTGCTCTCTCTCTGGGACAGGCCAGGTGGGTCTCTGTGGGGAAGAAAACCCAGTTTGCTCTCCTGCAGTCTCCAGCTCTGCCCAAATCACAAAATGGCTCCATATCCATAAATAAAGAAGCAGCAAGGAAACAACTGACCTGGAAATGTGATTTCCAGTGAACCCAATCCTTTGTTAGGAAAACAGCATGATTCAGGTTTCTTTCACAGTCTTTTTAACTTTCCTGTGCATGGAGTTCCTGTAATGTTCAAGTTAAAGCCAAAGGATTAAAGAGCTCTGAAACTATCCCTCATTATATGCATAACATATATTTTAAAAATAATAATATTACTCCTGGTAAAAAGGCTGTTGGTGGGTGTCCTGGCTCAGGGTACACATGTGTAATCCATGAATTTTGTTTTTGTGCTTCCTGGCGTTTTGAGCACAGCAGGCACAATTTCGTGATGTATCTCCCAGGGGGAAAGCTGTTGGGGAGCTGCAGGCTGGTGGAGAATGGTTGGCATTGGGATTGGTGTCAAAGGATAAGCCCAAAATTCCCCCTCTGCCCTTGTGAGACCCCACCTCTGCTCTGCAGACAGACTGGGAGAACTGGGGGGGGTTCACCTGAAGAAGAGAAGGCTCTGGGAGACCTGAGAGCCCCTTCCAGTGCCTAAAGCGGCTCCAGGAGAGCTGGAGAGGGACTAGGGACAGGGCATGGAGGGACAGGACACAGGGAATGGCTTCCCACTGCCAGAGGGCAGGGATAGATGGGATATTGGGAAGGAATTGTTCCCTAGGAGGGTGGGCAGGCCCTGGGACAGGATGTCCAGAGAAGCTGTGGCTGCCCCTGGATCCCTGGGAGTGTCCAAGGCCAGGCTGGACAGGGCTTGGAGCCACCTGGGCTGGTGAAAGGTGTCTCTGCCTTGGAAGGTGTCCCTTCCTTGGCAGTGGGGGTTGAAACAAAATGGTGTTTAGAGTTCCCTTCAACCCAACCATTCTGTGTTTCTGTGACTCTGTGAAATGTGTACAGCATCTGTGTTAAGCCCTTTTCCCAGCCTGTACATTTTACTATCGTGAACTCTTTTTACTGAAGTTGCAGCACCCTCTTCTACTGCTTTATCTTCATCTTGGTGCTATAAACTGCAGTCAAACTGTCTCTCACCAGCAAAATTAAAGAAATTCATTGGCTGGGTGTTTAAAAGAAGACGTCTGGGAATAAGGTGCCTTGTTTTGGCACTCCTTGAAGCAAAAAGCTTCATTTAAGGACTGTGGAGAGTGTCTTCCCTCAGTAAAAGCTGGAGAAGATATTCGTACATCCTTAGTGCAGGACATAATCTCATGTTTTTTAACACTGCTGAACTGAGTGATATTTATTTAGCATCTTTTAGTATTCTGAAGGCTAATGTTAAGTACAAAGTGCTCACATGCATCTAATCTTTGCCCTAGGATGGGAATACAACTGAATATAATCAGTCTGCCTTGCTCTGAAGGCTGAAAAATATCGCTGCTGTTCAAAGGAAGAAAGATTTGCATTCCTCCAGTATGTGCTGAACATACATGGAAGAAGCATGGGGGAGGTTCTACAGGTCTTGTTTTAGAATGTGTTAAGGTGAAATCCCTGGCCAGTCAGTGTAGGAGAGGCAAGAGCTCCCAGCAGCTGGATCAGTTGGAGCATCTTCCTCCAGTGCCAGCATTGGGCAGGGTGGCTGGGAGGGGTGGGTTGTCCTGTCCCTGCTGGTCCTGTGGCCTAAATTCCTGTCCACTGTCTGTCTGTAGTCCAGACTAAGGGGTTTTTAGCTGTTGTCTAAAAAGTACTAATATGGAACAGAGAAATTACTTAAAATCTGTTTCTTAAACTCCATTGCCTTTCAAAACCTACTGCTTAGTCTGGAGGTTGCGCTGTTATACCATTTCAGTTTGACTAATGTTTAAAACAGCTAAATGAGTAATGTAAATGTTTAAACATTACCTATAGTGAAATCATCAACAACAAGATTAAAGCTCAAGTTCCCCTGAACACATTTATGGTAATTTTCCTCATGTGAATAATTCCTTTGGCTTCAATCACATTCTCTTTTAAGGTAACTGCTCTTACACATGCTCTTACAGATGATCCTGTAAAAGGAGGAGTGGCATTAAGATATTTGATTTTGAAATAATTTTGGCTCAGTATTGAAATTCGGTGTCGAGGCTTTAGGCTGTCACATGTACCAGTACATCAGTTAATATAATTTTCCAAACATAGGAAATGACAAAATTAAAAGTCAGAAATAAAGAATTCTTTGCTGGTATTATGTGAAACTGTTTTTGGTGAGAGAATGTTTGAAAAATAATTTATGCAGTGTTTGTTCTGAATATTGAATATTTGAGTGTTCCAGAATAAATGATGGAACATATTATTGCTTGATACCTGCACTAAAGGCAGTAACAGCTTGGATATAACTTTTTTTTTTCCACCCATGGATTCCTGTTGCTTAATAGCTACTGGACTTTCATAGCTTTTGAAGTGTCAGTGAACTTGGTTTCAGTGTCTTCCAAACAGATCCTTTCTATACATAAGTTGAAAAAGAGTTTGTTTTATGTCAAGGGAAGGAGATGCCTTTGACAGCTTTTGTATCATGTGCAAACTGCTCTTACTGCCTTTTCCAATTGCAACATGTATGCCCTTTTTTCCTAAGCTTTTTTTTCCCCTTGTGGCCACCAGTTGCTAGTCTGTCTTTATTTATTTGAGCATTTTAAATGAGCAGTTCCAAAGGGCTGTAGGGAGTTGTGGTTTGGATTTGGGCTATTATTTCTTTAATTCATTCTGATAGACTGAGGTAGTTGCCGTCATAGACATCAAATTGTTTCTTCGTATTGAGATGGGAAAACTGTTTTCAGGGGAGAACCCAGTTCTGTGGTTGTGCTGTTCAGCTGAGTTAATAGTTTATGGTGAAGACTCATCTATTTTGTGCATGAAAAGACCTGTCATGTTGTAGAACCACAGAATGTACTGAGTTGGAAGGGGCCCATCAGGGTCTCTGAGTCCAACTGCTGACCCTGCAAAGACTCCCCAAGAATCCCACCATGTGCCTGAGAGTTTTGTCCCAGTGTTCCCTGAACTCCTGTCTTTTATTGCAGACTAACATTATTGTTTTCTGAGATCAGGAGCAAAGTCTCCTGTGAAGTCATCTCTGTTATGTTCCCGAAGTGACTTTTACACGGGCAGGTAGTAATAGAACAAAGGGAATGGTTTTAAACTAAGACAGGAGAGATTTAGATTGGATGTTTGGAATAAATCCTTCCCTGTGAGGGTGGGCAGGCCCTGGCACAGAGTGCCCAGAGAAGCTGGGGCTGCCTCTGGATCCCTGGGAGTGTCCCAGGTCAGGTTGGACGGGGCTTGGAGCACCCTGGGCTGGTGGGAGGTGTCCCTGCCCATGGCAGGAGGTGGAATGAGATGAGCTTTAGGGTCCCTTCCAACCCAAACCATTGTGTAATCTCTGAGCTGAACAATGCAGCTGGCTCTCCACTTCTGGGCAATGCTATTCCCTGAGCCAGTGAGAAAACTCGGGGGGGCAGAGGACACCAGATTGTACATACCTGTGGTTTTTGTCATGCTTGGGCAGTTGAGATGTCTCAGCAGATTACTTTTGTTTTTCAACAGTGGAGAAGTAAAATAAATAGGAAAGTAACTCCACAAAGATTGGAAGCAGTGGGGATTTTTATCCTGGCCGTGCAGCTGGTGCTGATTGCCTCAGGGCAGCTGCCTTGGGCCTGGGTGGGTTTTGCAGCCTTGTGGCTCAGGTGGTGCCTCTTGTTGGTTGTGGGTGGGTGCTTTGGAGTTCTGGTGGTGTGTCTGCTCCTTTGTGCTGGAGAAGATGCACCTGGGATGGGGCAGGATGATGTTTGGGCACGGGGAGAGTCGTTCATAGCTGTGGAGTTTTCATCACAAGACCGCCCCCCACATGCCCAGCCAAGGAGGCCTTTGTTGCCTTCAAGGAAGAAGATTTTAATCACTTAAGGAGAGCCCTGAGATCTTTCCCTTTTCTCAAATATTTTAGGACTGCTTGTTGAGAGAAGAAGACCTTAAAAGTTTTAGCTGGATACTCCTAAGGAAGTTTTCCAAGGGCCAGCAGGTTGCCCTCAGGAAACTAGAAGTGCTGTTCCACGCATGAGGTGCAGTGTGTGTAATGAAGTTTGTTATCAGACAGAGTTTGTTATCAGATGCTTGTTGCCTTGGAATGTTTTCAGGTGATCTTTAAAAAGCTGCTCTTTGGACATACTCCTAAATGGCCAGCATGTTGTGTTCTTCAGATGACATCCAAGTATCCTTTGCTGCCCTGGGAGAAATCATGGGCATGTTTCTGAACTCTTTAGGCTAAGTTGACTCAGCAGTAAGGGACAAAGAGTTGGTTTGCTGATTTTTATTTTTTTTTGGAAGGTAACAACGTGGAGATGCTACAGCAAAGGGCTGAGCTCCTAGAGGAGCCCCTTCTGGCAGGCTGTCCCTGCAGAAGGTGTTGGGGAATCATGTTATGACTTGAACAAGCCCCAGAATATCCATCTGCCACTGGGCAGAGCCAGCTAGGACATGCTGGAGATCAGAGCTTTGCTCCCGGCTTTTACAACATGGTGATATTTCCCTTTCTGGGCTATTTAAAGTTTTTACTGGTTTAAGGTGTTACAAGTCGCAGTTTTTCCTCCACCTGTCTTTACTGCTCACAGTAAAACAAATAAAAAAAATTAAAATAAGCTTTTTTCTTTCGTAGTTCTTACCCTGGCTGATTCTTTCCCTGTAACACTCACCGCATCTGTCAATATGTAAGGATTTTTGGTCCTTAGTGGAAAACTTATTTTAAGTCCCAAGTCTCAATGGATTGTTTTTAGTTTGTTGGAATATCAGGGAATTACCAACTGGAGTAATATGGCATATAAGGAAGGTAATATAAAATCTAAACTAACTCAAGGATATGCTAATATAAAAACTTAGTTAAAACCTCATGTAGAAAGAGGATTATCAAAACCATATTTTTAAAACAAAATACGTTTTTTGTGGATGTTGCCACAAATATGTGATTTTCACATAACACCTAATTCATAGCTCGTATTTGAGGGGTTTGGAAGGGTGTTTGTTGTGGATATGGGAGCACTAGGTTGGGACTTTGTTGACCCTGAATTGAGTTTTCTGGGCAATTTTTCTGTCCTGTTTGCATTGATTTTTTTATTTCTGTTGGAAAATGCTGCCCTGAAGCGTTGGGAAACTGAAATGTCTTTGGGAAACAAGAGAAGCTGAGATTGAATTAGTGCAATGTTCTAGTTTGTGTCCTTTAAGGATTGTGTCAGATCCCATCTTGACCAAAGCACTTCAAGATCGAGATGTGCATCCCTGCCTTGGCGTTGTCTGTAGCCGCGCTCTGTGTCCCTCGGGTTGGGTGAAGGTTTCTGGAGGGTGCCAGCCCCCTCTCGTGGCCAGCTGAGAGGTTTTGTCACTTCTGAGCCGTTTTACAATAGTGTGTCTTCCCACTGAAAAGATGCCATCGGTACTTTCTTGGAACTAGGAGGTCATCTCTAAAGCTGTCTGCTCCTGATCCAGCAGCTCTGCCTATTCATGGGAATAAGATTCCTCGTGGCATTACTCCTCCCTGTTATCCTGTATCCTTAGAAGACAGAATCACAGAAGGGTTTGCTTGGAAGAGACCTTAAAGATGCTCCGGATCCAACCCCCTGGGCAGGGAAGGGGCAGGGGATCTCACCCTCCATCTGCCAGTTCTTTTCCACCCCACTCATGGTAGTTGAGGGGTTTTCCAGTTTCCCCAGAGGAATGCTGACTGATGTCAGTGGGATCAAGCAATTAGTGCTTGGAAAGGGAGTTATTATATGCAGTGCTGTTTATATGCATCAAGCCAACCTCTAATAGTAAATCTGAAGTTCTAAATTAAAAAACATTTAACAAGATGACAGCTCTGGATTTGCTTACAGGATAAGTTGGCTGTGATAACAGAGAAGTTGATTTCAGTTTTAAGCCAGTGTTTGCCACATTTTCACTGACCCTTTTTCCTGTGGTAAATAGCTTCTTGTACTCTGGGAGTGTTTCTTCTGACCCTCAGTATTAAGCATCTTCAGCCTTGATTTGAACTTTTTTTTTCTTAAATTATCTTTTTTCCTAGCCAGGAATGTCCAGAATGGTCACAAAGGACTTGTCTGTGACTGTGTATATGCAGTATGGACTATTTATTTTTAGAGAATCAGAAATTTGTCCCTTTTAAGGTCAGGAGCTTTGTAAAGAACCGAACTACTAACTGTGTTTCCTCTTTTTGCAGGTTGCAGAGTCAGCATGTGTTTGCAGTAGTTAAAAAGGTAAGCCCACCATATCTGCAAATATGTAGCAGGATTCTCTGTTCGCTGATTGATGCATTTAGTTCCTAAGCTGGAGGAGAAGACACTTAATTTTAATGTATTTAAACTGCTATTTAACACTATCGTTTTATTAAAAACTTCTATTTATGTTTGTACTCTAAATCCCTTCAAGGCTGTTGGATCAGCACAGTTTTAAAATAGAATATTGTTAGAAATATCCAGCGGTATCAAGTTGATATTACAAAAACTGCATGACTCTTCTGGCTGCAAATTTGTATCCAATTCACATTAATAAAGTAGATAAGCAGAGCTGGCCAGGAGGGCTTGAGAGTTTGCTGAGTGTTTGAGCAAAGCTTAGTAACTGATTTTGGTGGGAAAGGAGGAAATAGGTCCCATTTATAAGTCTATCTCCTAGTCCCAAACATCACCCTGCATGATTGGTTTTGGTGTTTTTTTAAAATCTTTTTATGGAATAGCTTCAAGATCCTTAGGTCTCTTTTAATCTGTAAAACTATTTTAGATTTGTCTTCCAAGTGGCTGTTATTTCCCTGGGCACCATTGGGTAGCTGCATGGATTATCTTTTAAATGATGTTGGAAATACTGGTGTTACTTTCTGGGAGGTTTAGGCTGCTCACTATTTCTCTCTGAATAGTTACCATTTTTGCCTTGGAAATACATCTTAAACACACTTCTGACAGTAAGAGACATGTGAGGAATCCTTCAGAAATAAAATGCATTAGAAATTAGATGTTCAGTCCTCAAAGTAATCCAGTAAGGAGCATACAGACAAAGGATGCAAAACTTGATAATAAATATATCTAACAAAATAGTTTATTGTGAAATAAGTCTGCAAGCATCCTAAGTTACTTCTAATTTAGAGCAGGGCTCTTCCTTGGCTGAGGGAGCAACAGATGCAACCTCAGTTATTTATGTAACAGCAGATGGTGCTGTTGGAGTGGATTTAATCACTGAGGAGTAGGCTCCAAGCTGAGGTGTGTCTCAGAGCCCCTGGGGGTTCCTGGGATTTGCTGTTCTCAGACTGTAGTTAGCCTCTCCTGATTCAAGCAGTTGCTGCTAATTGATATCCATTCTTGCTGAAGTACACAAAACGATAAGGGAAACTGCTGCTGGCCTGTAATAATGTTGTCCTTGTGTTTGAAAAATTCACAGCTTGCTCATGGAGGCAAAAATAAATCACTAAAAGTGGTTGCCCAATACACTGTGTGACTGTTCAGAGTTTTTAAAGTAGGCTGATAGTAGAGGCCAAATCCGTAAGTACATGAGGTTTGCAGGGATGGTGTTGGTGCATGGAGGTTTTCATGTGATATATTTAAAAATAGATGTGAGAGATACAGATAGATGTACATAAATATATATATACCCATACATGCATACATTTTAATATTATAAAATAGAGGCTGCACCATGGCCTCGAGCCTCCTGCTGCCAGGGAGCCTGGATGGGAAGGGACTAGAGGTGCTCTGGCCACATAGTCTCCAGGCTGGGCTCTCAAATCCTTCATCCCAAAACCCCATCTATCACAAGCCATCAATCCCTGGAGACCCAGGTTGGCTTTGTTCCACTGCACCACATGGTAGAGGGGAGAGCTGAGAAGATGCTTGAGTTTTCCCTCAGTCTTGCTGTGCTGCTGCTGATCTTTCCTGGGTTAGTTTGCCTCGGGGGTTTGGCCAGATTATGCTCCAGTTGTTCAGTGTCTCTGTGCTCCTGGGGCAGTGATGCAGGTGAAATGGGAATATTTGAGATGTGTTGGTCCCAAATTCCACCTGATTGCTGGTTTTTTCTTCAGAGAGAAGGCAGTCCAGTTTCCCCTTGATGCCTCAGTGGGTGTCCCATCTGTGAAATACAAGATGTTATGGGATTTCCTGCTTCCAGCATACATGTTAACACTGAAGTTTTGTTCTGGTGTGCAGCATTTATCTCCTTGCACTTGGCTTTTAGCCTGATTTTGTCTAATAATGCAGACTTAATAATATATTTAAGGATATTGAGTATTTAATTTCTTGCATTTTACAAATTGCTTATTATGGGGTTGTTCAGCCCAGAGAAGAGAAGGCTCTGAGGAGACCTCATTGCAACCTTCCCGTTCTTAAAGGGGGCTTATAAAAAAGGAGAGTGACTTCTACATGGCAGATAGGGATAGAACAAGGGGGAATAGTTTTAAACTATGCAAGGAGAGATTTAGATTAAAAGTTAGGAAGAAATTCTTCCCTATGAGGGTGGGCAGTCCCTGGCACAGATTGGGCAGAGAAGCTGTGGCTGCCCCTGGATCCCTGGAAGTGTCCAAGGGCAGGTTGGACAAGGGCTTGGTCTAATGGGGGGTGTCCCTGCCCATGGCAGGGAGTTAGAAGGAGATGAGCTTTTTTTAAGGTACCTTCCAACCCAAACCACTGGTCTGTGATTTGACTCTACGATGTTTTTTATTTCCTAAAGCTGTTGTTAGTGTTCCACCTGCAAGAGAATACAGTGGGCCAATAAGGTCCTCTCCCAAGTGAACTCTGTACATTCTTTAGTCAGTAATTAGATTTTAGAGACTTTTTTCTTTCATGAAAGCTGTCATCCTTCAACTAAGATTGTCTCAGGTCTTCTTCCTGAGTGTCATACCCCAGAATCACTTTGCCTTGGGGAGGAGAGCTACAGGGGTGACCTGGGGGAGTCCCTTTTCAGTCTTTTCACCAAATTCTGTGAATGAAATCTCTGACAGGTTAGGGCAGATAAATTAATTATTAAAATCAAAATCCCTTTTTAACTTCAAATACCTAGTGCAGCAACTCTTCCCTGAAAAGGAAGGAGAAATACACATTGCTATGTGCATCTTTCTGGGCTGTGGTGAAAACAAGGTGGTGAAAGTTTAAGTGGCTGGAAGAATTATGGTAAAGAGGTCAGCAGTTTCACAGGCTGCTTTTTGCATTTTACAAAGTGTGCTGTTTTCTCAGAGGAGCAAAAGGAATTCTCATCCTCCTAAGAGGTGGGGTTTTTTTCTCTTTGTATATCAGTGTTGCTGTTCCTTCAAAGCTATGTGATGTAGATACCTCACCCTCCATGTCCTTGCTCTGTCATACACAGCTTATCATAAATTGAAATGTGAAACCTGGCCTGAAACTGCTAATTAGTGTGCAGGACAGCACACCTAATGAGGCCCAGCACTAGCTTGGTGAGTTGCTTTTAGATGGGACTCATTTCCTCCTGGGCTTTTTGGTGGTGGACACGTGGCAACATGGCTGTGGGTGGCATTGATAGCTTGTTCCTCCATGGCAAGTCCTCCTTTTTAAATTGTGTCATCTGAGATCAAATGATTCTGTTGGTCTTTCTTCATCCTCAGAGGAGTAGTGTCCATTAACATGGATGCTAAAGTAGAACTTCATGTTCTCTGAAGTGGAGAAGTTTGAAGCCTGCAGTGCTTTGGCTTCACACAAAAATAATTTCAGTCAACGAGTTGGCCCAATCACTGCTTCCCATCACAGACTGGAGATGAGAAAGGTGGTACCTGGGAGCTGCAGAGCAAGTGCCATAAAGTGGAGCTCCTTGTTAGCTTGTCAAGTGGTGGCCTCAAGCATGTTGGGTGTGGTTAATGAAATACTGCTTATTTAAGATGCCAGTGGCAATGTTTGCCAAAAAAGGCCAGCCTGGGTAGTTATCAAAACGTGATGGTGCATGTAAAGTCATGTGCAGGGTTCATCCAGATTCCATGGTGTGCTGTGTTCCAAAGAGCCAAGGCCTGATGGGCTGAGAAATGAAAGTCTGAGAGCAGCTGGAGGTGACTGGTCAGAGAAATCTCATGGCTCTAGTAACACTCTGAAGGAACATGTAGAGCTTTCACCTTCAAGCATTCCCTGCTGGAGCTGCTCTTTTGTCCTTTGAGGTTTAATCTGAAGGCAGGATTAAAGGGTAGCTGCAGCCCCCAGCCTGTGCTGATGATCTGTAGGATCCACAAGATGAACATATGTTTGCATGGTTGCTCAAATGGGGGAAACAGGATAATATCACATCATCCCATAGGATAATACCACATTATCCCATAATGTCCTATGTTACTTTTTAGTTTATGAAAAGGCTAAAAAATGCCACAGTTAATGCTGACTTTGGGAAGTCTCTTGGTCATATCTGGCATCCAAACCCTCATATGGAAAATCTGCGACTAGATCATACTTATGCATTCCTGCTATTCCCAAATATATTCTGTGCCTTTTTGAGGCAGTGTGTGTAATGTGAACATGAGAAACAGTTATAAAGGATGCCTAAGGCATCTTGGGTTTATGCACTAGGGCATATAAAAATTTCCTTGCCTACGTCTCCCCTTGTTTCTGAGCTTTAAGGATGAAGAGCTGCCCACCTTTTTTAGTAAATAAACAAAATTATTTGTGCCTTTCCAAAATCATTCGTGCCTTTCCATGCCCAGCAGTGAGGATGTCTTTGATAGAGCCCTTCTGAGAGCACTGTCCTTCCTTGCCCCTTCTCCTTGGGGAAGGGTTAGTTGTCACACGTGCCTCTTGCAGTGGGTAGGGGCGAGCTGCATCCTTCATTCATCCTCCTTGGCTGGGCTGTGCATCACTGCACTCCAGGGTTCTGGGAGCTGGGGAAAGGGAGCACAGGGATAACCAACCCTCGTGCTGGGAGTGCATTGTTGCTGCCTTGGGAGGTGAGGAGGGGCTGGTGGGCAGCAGGAGGGTGCATGGCATTGCCCCAGGCCATGGCTCCCGGCATGGGCACCCTCTGCAGCCTGGCCCGACAGCGCTGCAGACGGAGGAGAACCAGACGGTCACAGAGGAAAGGTATTGTTTCAATTGCTGCGTGGTTGGGGCAGAGGAGTCGGGGCAGGGATGGTGGAAATGCGGTTTTCAGGTGAGGTTTGAACTGTCATTGTTTGCATTTTGGATTCCTAAGAAATCCAAATTGTCAGAAATGTTTAGAATAAGACCTTTCAGTGTTTCCCAGTGTTTTATTTCACTTGGCTTTCTAAGTTTGGAAGGAGATGACTTTTTTCACAAATATGAAACTTCTCTAAAACTGCAGCTTTCTGGCTGATACTGTCTTTTAATAGTTCTCTGTCATCTCTCAGGTTATGGGTGTTCTGGCATGTATGCCATTCTCTGAACATAAAACATCATTAGCTGCTAAATTTCCCTTTCAAGTTAAATTTAGGTTTTCCCTCAGAGCTGAGGATGAACCAAGCCAGTTCTTAAGGTCTTTCCCAACTCTTTTTTTGTATGCAGTGAATATCTAGAATATCCAAAGAAAAGAAGTGCAGGTTACCTCTCCCTGTGTCTTCAAGTGGTGTGTACTTGCTATTGCCAGCATTTACTTAAAAATCTTTCAAGCAGTCTCTTGGGGAAGTAAAGGCAAATACTGTTGTGTTAGCTGGTGCATTTTTAAGTACTTCTGATGTTCTTCCTATCTTTGGAAATACTCTATAGGAATTAAAAACTTCAAAAGCAGGAAGGATTAAAAATGTCCTTTTTCCTCTCTCCACTTAAATTAGTATACACTTTGGTGGTGTTCTCCTGTTTGATGTGGCTGGCTTGTAATGCATCCAGAAAAGGCAAGGTGTTTGTAGCCTGAATATTGCAGGGTGTGCTGTTGTGCAGACCCCCTTGACTTTGGCAAGTGAATTTAGGTAACAACTGGATGGAGGTTTGTTGTTCCATGTTATAAGCAAAAAAATCCCCCATCCTACACCAGCATAGTACAGTAAAACTTCCATTTATTTTAGCATTATACCTGAGAGAGAACAGTTCCTGCAGCCATGGAGAGGCTTCCTCCACACGGAATGTGCTGTAAATGCACTGCCCAAGTCAGTTAATATTTATGTCAGTTTTTCTTTATTGCTATTTTTGAAAGTTCTGTTTCTCTCTGAGCAGCAATTAAGCTTTTTCCTTTACTCTTACATTTTTTTCCTAAAATAGTTTTTCCAGTGCTCTCGAAGAATGGTACTGTAGTTGTGTCCCTTATCCCAGAGCAGGATTTTAGGAACAAAACTTGAGGGTTTATCATACCTGCTGTCCAAGGCAAATGCAGAGCTTCAGTGTAGTCCCTTTGGAAGCTGTCCTTGCTCGGATGCCACGGACCATCAGCCAGCCTCAGTGAGGAGCCTTTGTGTCTGTAGGACCTGATGAGAGCTTTCTGGATGGCTGTCACTAAATGCATTATTTTCAGGCAGCAATTGTGTTCATTAATGCAGTTTTGCTGCTTTAATAAAAGATTGGAAGGTCAAAGAAGTCAAGAATTCTGTTTTTTCTCCAAAGGAATGCTAACTGAATCATTAATGATTTTCAGAAGTAATCAATTATGCCTTGGCAAGAGGCTACTTTTTCTGTAGTGAGCAGCCTGGGCTCCGAGTCCTTTCTGTGAGAAACTCTCCTTGAACACTGCCAGGGTTGGGGCATCCACAACATTCATACTGTTTGTTTGAGTGACTAATTCTTTCTCTTCATAGTATTTTTGACTTGGGTGAGTGGTTGTTAGAAACTAGTAATTGAAAGAAGCTACTTCTGTAAAACACACACAGTCCTGTCATGACTGGAGTACTTGGAGTAGGGGAGTCAGAGAGGCAAATACTTTCTGTTCCATGCAGGGTGAGTTGTGGCGCCTGCAGGACAACACCTGAAGGACCAAAGCATGGGAAGGGGGGCCCTCCACAGGGTGCCTGGGAAGTGGTGGAGTCACCATCCCTGGAAGTGGTCAAAGAATGAGTGGACATGGCATTTCATGGGATGGTTTCGTGGATGTGAAGGTGAAGGTTGGACTTGATCTTGAAGGCCTTTTCCAACCTGGATGGTTCCATGACTCTTATTATTCTATACCAGAGTGATCTGCTGGTGCAGCCCTGGGGGTTGGAGAGAGGTGCTGAGTGCTAATAACTGTACCTAAGTGTGGTTTTTCATAAGAGAAGAGTTAGGAAAAAATGCAAAATCTTCTCTTAATAAATACTTCAGCTTTAAGCAGTGTCTGAGTAATGTTTTCTTTGTATGGCTCCTCTTCTTGATGACTTTGTTGTTTGATTTCTACCAGTGTTGGCACTTCAAGAAGTCTCAAAGCATTGGAATAAATTAAATATTTCACATTGGCAGCTGGAGGAGAGACACACATGTGTGTCCTCACTGAGGGGTGGTAAAAAGAAACATAATAGTGTAAATCCTTTAGTGCTGTGGATTGTGCCATTGTGAAACCAGTGTGTCCCTGTCCCTTCCAGACCTCTTCTTCTTCCCAACCTGTCTGCAATAGTTTTGGAATAGGATCAAAGATGCACTTAAAAGTAGGGCTTCAATCTTAATTTGGTCTGGTTGTCAGCAAAAGGAATGGAAGTTTGCAGAGGTTACACAAAACTGAATTACCCCAGAACAGTTTTGCGTTTATACTGGGCTTTACTCTCTTCAGGTACTTTCCAAACACTTAATTGTGGTAAGAAATCAGCAGAAAATGAATGCATTATGATAAAAAAAAAAAAGAACTGCAATGCAGAACATAGAAAGCACAAAGCTGAGCTGATGCTTCAGGAAAGCAGCGAGGCAGATGCACAAAATTCAGCAGGCTGACAAGTGCAAGACGAATTTCCGTGGTTTGATCCACTCCACTGTAAGAATGTGAAGCCCATTAATGTTCCCCTGTTTCCTCACTGTATTAAGGGGTCTTTTGGTAAAAGTGTAACTCCCTGGGTGGTTTTGGGGTCACTCATGGCATTATGAGATTGGAACAATTACCTAGAAAGGAACAGATATGACATACTTGATTAGTTTTCAGGAAAAACTGAAGTAGAATAATAATAAGAAAAACAAACTATAAACCCCATCACTCTTAAATGACTGCTTTTGATTTGGATTAAAGTGTTGTCTTCTTTCAAACCAAGTGCTGGGTATTTATTTGCATGTTTTGGTGTTGGGTGCTTATATCCACCTTTAGCTGGGTCTCTCTCCAGCTAAATGGTAATAAAATTCATTTTCCCAAATCCAGGTAACTTTTATGTAATACCATCTGGTGCTTCTGTTAATGAGAAAGTTCATGTGTAGGAGAGACTTAAATTACCCACTGAGGCCTGATGTGGGGCCACATCCTTCAGTCATTGATGATCATCTCAGCTTTAGGAGGGGTCTTGGGTCAGGGTTTAACCAAACAGCCCAGTGCAAAGCAGGGCCCAAGCTGCTGCTTTTAAAGGACTTGCACTGCTTTTCCTTGTAAGCTGGTACCTTAAAGCTTAAATATCCCTCTCCCTGTTTTCCAGACAGAAGCAGTCTCCGCCAGCCAAGAAACCTGCACAAATATTTCACAATGGATGTAGATGATGAAGAAAACATGAGTAAGATGTGTTTATTTGCATAGTAATAAACTCTGTAATCATTTCTGACAGGGACGACCGTAAAGGAACTTGGGATGCAGAAATGACAGTTCTTTAAAATACGGCATAGAAGACTGAATTGGAGCTTTTTGCATTAAAAGTGTTTTAAATATGCTAATCTAGTTACACCTTCTGTATTATACCTCACACCTTACGTTTTTCATGCAACAATGACTAATCAAAGATATTGTTTCCCTGTTCTGAACCAGCAATGAAGAAGGGAGGTCCCAGTAGTGCCCATGCCAAGGGTTAGTTCCAGTCAGAGGTGTGGGGTGAGGGGGATGAAGTTGAAGAGTATCAAATAAAGGAGGGAAGGCAGAAATGGAGAAAGGAAAAGGCAAAGGATGAGCTGGAAGAGCTGATTATTCTCATTAGATGCTGATTGTCCCAACCCTGAGCTACTGAAATATTAAAGTGCCTTTAAAACACAAAAATAATCAAAAAGCGATCATCTTGATGCAGCAAAGTGCTGTGAGACTGCTAACTGGGCTATAATGCAGATCAGATAACCTGGGAGAAAAGTATTCAAAGTAGGACATTACAAAATATTTTTACTGTTATTTGCCTTTCAGCTATCTTTCCTTTTTTGAATCAGAGAATTTTGTGTTGCTGCTGTGCTGTGCCTGACTGTAAATGATTGATAAAATAACAAATGTGCTCATTTTTCCTCTGAGTGACAGTGGATAAAGGTGACAAACCCAACAATGTAGGAGCAGAGGAGTTACAATTCAGTCTGGAGGAGTTACAGAAGAAATTTAGTGGGAAATTAAGAAGATAAATCAAACAAACCCCAAGCGAACCTTCCCCCCCCAAAAAAAACCCAAACCCAAACCAAAAAATATTATCTGAACTAGAATGCATCTTTTTTCCTTAGAGTGGAACAGGGAACTCGACTGGAATATGCTTGCTAGCACTTTCTTTCCCTTGGTATAAAAAAATTAACTTCAAATGGAAGCTTTAGCTATTTCTAAAACTGGTCTCCCTAAGGAGGACTTAAAGTGTAATTGTTTCATTCACATAAGATTAATTTTTTTCATGAAACATTTCTCAATAAAGAGTACAGCTGAGCAGAAACAAAAGATGCCTTCCTGAGCTGGAGAATTATCACCTCTTTACAGGGGCATTCTGTGGCCCTAAGCAAAACTGCATTTTTTCTGCTCCTGGGTTTTTTTCTGTCTTAGTTCATCAATATGGGAAGCCATTCATGGAATTTTCTCTCTCTTCAGGAGCCTAACTCCACTGAATTCTTAAAATCTTTCATGGAATGCATTTGTGTAACTTCAGTTGTCTCCCAGAAGTATGTTTTGAGATGTCAGATCCCTATGTCCCTTTGGCTGAGCCCAGTTAATAGACAGTTAATTGGTGTCCTTCCTTTGTCCACGTGCCCACACAAATGTCATGAATTCGAAGTGTTAAATCATCACATCTGCGGGGGGAGAAATCAAAGTTTAAATTGTTAAGTTCTTAATTCTGATTTATGGAAAGATATATGCTTTTTTTACTTTTTACCTCTTTAGTTTTATATCTCAAAACTGTGAAGTGGCATGTGAGAAGTTGCCTGTTAATTTTTTTATTATTTTATGTCACTCCATTTGGGGAAAAAGTTTCTCAAAGGAAAGGAAGGTGGGCATATGCAGTCTTTGTAGCCTGTGGTTGCATAACTCGAATTCCTCTGCAGAAAGTAGAATTAAAACTGTTTTGGTTCAGCTGAAATGTAAGACAGTGATGATGCCAAATTAATACTCCTGAGAAAACAGTGTTTCAGGCTTCAGCTTTTAAGGTCTTCCTCCTTTACCCATTGGTCCTAGAGAAAATGTTACAGGAGGTCTGGGGAAAGATATGGTTATTTAGAATGTTTTTGTTTGCTGTTGCTTTGCATGGCTGGTATGTCTGCAGGATTCTGAACACTTGGGACACCAGCATGTGGCTGTCCTGACCTTTCTCTTGGATAATTTTGCTCCTTTTTCTAAAAGGTGCTCCGAAGAGAGCATGCAGATTTTTAATGAAAAGAAAAACTGTTTTGTTTAGAATTTCCCCAGACCACTAAATGAGAGAAGCAATGTAAAGGGTAGCTAGAACCATTTTTGGTTCAGCTAAGAGTCATCTAAATTTAATTAATTGTGCTCTAGATCAGACAGAGCAGGGTTGTCTCTCAGCAAGTAGGTAATGGAAGTTCCCCAATGGATAAAGCATCTTAAATGGAGACACTTTGTAATTATGGGGAATAAACCCAAAAATAAACCAGTGCACTTGACAAGATTTCTTTCTTTAATGGCCAGAAAATTTCCTGTGCCTTCTTCCTGCGTTGAGTGTCCTTGGGCTTGTAAGCTCAGACAAGATCTGGGGGACAGGACTTCCCTTCCACTGAAATTGTTGGGGAGTGACACTGTCAGCTATGATATTTGCTAAGGCAGCTTCCACACACATCACTCAGATCTCCAGGTGAAGCTGCCAAATAATTTTAGCCAGTCTCATGAAAAACATCCAACTTTTCAATCATGGGTTGTATAAATGTTTAAGAAAACGGGATCTCAATCATCAAGTGTATTAATGCTGCTTTTAAAGCATTAAGTACACAGCAGATGTGATGGTCCTCAAAGGGCTCTCTAAAGCATTCAGTCCCTGAAAACTTGTTTTAAGACTGGAAAATGCAGATGTTTGAATGTCCACTGAAAATCTAGCAGGAGACTGATTTTATACCTCTGGATTTTTGGGTCTATTAGAACATCACCAAGACTGTGCAACCTTCCTGAGGCAAGACACACAATGTTAACATATGGTCATTTGTCAAGCCCTACAAAAGTTTAATTAAAAAGGAAAAAGAACAATGAAGAGCATCTGCTACTGAATGTAGAGAGGTATTCTGTAATTCAGATGCTATTTTCTTTTAGTCCCACCAACTCTCTCCTGTGTTTTATACTTTCTAGCAGTGTTTTAACATTTGGTGTTCTCATTTTCCTGCCTTATTTTAGCTGTGATGCTGGCAGCACAAAACTTAACAGCAGTCACCAAATCAGACTGATGGACTTTCCAATGATCTGAACTGTTTCTAGAACATTCAGGGAGTGGTGGTTCATGCCTGGCATGACCTTAGGGCAAGGGATAGCTTGCAGTGTAGAGGAGGGATAGGAAGGTTGGAATGCTAGAGATCTCTGTAAAGGCATGCACAGTGTGGGGTGTTTAATATTAGAATTGAACAAAATAGCAAATAAAACCCAATAGGTGCATTAAGACCAGCAAGAGGAGGTTCAAAGAAAGCAACTGGAGGTGTTTTCATGCAGTGTCTAATGAAGCTGCAAAGAGCCTTGCCCAGGAAATTGTGGATACCAAAGGTTTATTTGGTCTGTAAAAGCAATGAGACATTTCAGGGGGGCAAGAAAAGCATGTGTGGCTCTGTGCCATGCTGTCTGGGACAACCCAGAGCTTCAAGGCTGTGTCCTTGGTATGTCCTGGAATGATTCCTCTCCTGCTGGTGAGATGTGGCCCTGTCACAGATGGGGAGCTGGGCAAGGTGAGGATGAGCCAGGAGGGCCATTCTTAACTTCTCTCACAAGGTGAAGTGCCTGGAAAAGGGAGGAGTATTTCTGAGCAGCAGGGAGAGGCTGGGCTGGAGGAGTTATTGGTGTCTGGATGGGATGAAAAGTCATTAGAGATGACTTCTCTGACTCAAACAGGCTGCATTTTGACTAACCTGTCAGATCTTCTCAAGCCCTAAGGTAATTAGGGGACCTCACCACTGCTGGGCACAACAGGCTAAAGAGGATCCAAAGCACACCTTCACCCTCAGTCTGAGAAGGAGTTATTTTCTCTTGCTGTCGGGTGACTCTGTGGCTTGAAACAAACACAGGGCCTTTGGGTTTGCACAGACAGTTTTTTCTTTCCATCAGCTGCTGGGATTTGGATCAGCTCCACAATGTAGACACTTGCCTGCTGTGCTGCTTCCAGGTTTGACTTGTGTCAGCTCCCCTCTTGCTTTCTCTCCTAGTTTCTTCCACCCCACAGGTTCTCAAAGCTAACAAGCCCAGTAGTTCTCAGGCAAGGAGTAGTTTTCTTGCCCTCTCTCTTAATGAGACAAGGTAAGCCTGCAGTTTTACTTCCTGCTCCCTCCAAGTCCCTTCCTCTCTATGGCAGGGCATCATTTCTCCTGCCTGGGTTGTGAGATGGATTAAGGAGTTCCTTCAGCTGCCGTCCTCACCTGCAAAAATTCTTTATTAACGTTCATCTGGAGTCTGTTCAACTCCTGGTTTCCTTCTGTGGTTTCCACAGGCACTGGTGGTTGTCTTGATATCAAAAGAAAGATAAACCCAGAGATCGTTAATTCGCATTAACTCAGTGATTTATGTTCAGCCTAAAAATCATGTTGATTGATAAGAAACTCCTGGTGCCGCCAGCAAGGGCAGTGTTCCAGAAATGATGTTTTAGATGAGATGTAGTTTTTGGAGATTACAGCTTCAGGTAACAAACTCATTGTAAGGAAAGATCTAAAATTCCCTTTATTGTCCTTAGATTCCTCCACCATCAGTACACATTTATATGAGGATTATCTGCATGAACAGCGTGTGTTGACAATTTTGGCCCTATAGCCCACATTCTGCAGGCAATATGTTTGTGGCTGAACAAGAGATACTTGATGAAATTTAGCAGATTTCTAGCAATGAAAGGCTTCAGAAAACTCAGTGTTTCAATTCTTGACTTGAATTAATTGCATGTTCAGTACTGTAAAATTCTCTGTTGTGCTACTGTGATTTAACAAAATGTGTTCCTATTTTGGCTTTTCCTTTCATCTTTTGTTTTTCTTCTTCTTTTTCTTTCTCTTTGAGCACCGAAAGGAGTAACCTATCGAGCTTTTGCTGGAGGATGTTATAAATGAAAATTTAGTAACCATTCCATCAGCTTTGTAAACTGGGCAAAGTGATGTGTGCATGGTAGGGGATTCTTAGGGAAGACTGACTGCAGTTTGTCACTCTGAAAGAGACCTTCCACCTTGGCTTCCTCTCATTTCAGTTAATATTTATCACCTGCCATCAGTGTAGATGCAATATAGATATTTTGAAGTTTTGGAACAGAAGAGTTAGGAATACTTGACCTTCTAAATGTGCCTTTTTATTCACAAATGCCTGTCGAAGGCACAAATAATCAGTTTTTTTGTCCCACTTCTATTCTGCATAGCCTTAAGAGAGGACCTTTATAATGATTTTGGGGTTTATAACTCTGTGACAGCAGTTTTCTTGGCAAGGAATTATGCTTGTAAATAAGATTTTTTTAAAGAGAAGGCCATAAGGAAATATATAAAGTGGTCTTGTGGTCATGCTGGCAGAGTGGAGAGCTGAAAATTGGGATGAGATGAAATGAATGTTTAGGAAAGACATAAAAAAAGAATTGAATTCAGAAAATATGGAGTAGCTAAAGAGAAACAAAAGTATTCACACACTCTTCAGTCATGGTACCTACCAAAGAACAGCCTCATTTTTCATTGCTCAGGTTTTATTTATGTAATTTTTCAATTTGAGCAACTAAAAGTCACTGAGGAAAAAAAAGTAACATGACTAAAATAAGAATTAAATAGGATTAAATGCCTGTCTCTGAGATCTGGTCTTAAGCATCCACTTTTATTCTTCTAGTGGTAGTTGTTTGTTTTATGGGCATGTGCTAATATAGCTTATAGTTCTGATTTAAAGCATTTGTCAGGCTTAATGTAACTTATAAGTAAACATTTTGTTCCAGCATAATTTAACTGAAAAAAACAGAAGCTGTTTGCTATCTGATTGTATCAGATGTGTAGCTTGAAGATCATCGAGCGTGTTTTGTCTTGAATTATTGGGAGATTGTATTACATTATTATTATTATCATCTATGGTTGTATTGCAAAGCTATTTAACCTGTGAGCACACATCACTTAACCAGTTACAGAGAGATAAAGGAATCTATAAATTTTGCATTTACAAGATCCTGCACCGAAGGCATTGTAAGTTACTCTTTCTGGGCACCGCAGGTTCGAGCAGCACCGACATTAAAGAGAACCGCAACGTGGACAACGTTCCCCCCAAAGACAGCGGTGGGGCAGGGCCCGGCGAGGGGGCGCAGCTCTCCAATGGCGGCGGCAGCAGCAGCAGGAAGAGACCCTTGGAGGAGGGCAACAATGGCCATTCCAAGTTCCGCCCCAAGAAGAGGAAGAAAACGCCCGGCCCTGTTCTGCCCAAGAACGCCCTGATGCAGCTGAATGAGATTAAACCTGGGTTACAGTACAAACTCCTCTCGCAGACGGGGCCGGTCCACGCCCCCATGTTCGTCATGGCTGTCGAAGTCAACGGGCAGGTGTTTGAGGGCTCTGGCCCGACGAAAAAGAAGGCCAAGCTTCACGCCGCCGAGAAGGCTCTGCGCTCCTTCGTCCAGTTCCCAAATGCCTCAGAGGCCCACCTGGCCATGGGGAGGACTCTGTCAGTCAACACGGACTTCACGTCCGACCAAGCGGACTTCCCCGACACCCTTTTCAACGGGTTCGAAACGCCCGTCCCTTCCGATGCTTCCTTTTACCTCGGGTCCAACGGGGACGGGTCCTTTAGCTCCAGTGGGGACTACGGTTTGCCCTCGTCTGCCGTGGCCAGCAGCCTGTCCCAGTCGCCTCTCCCCCCGCCATCCCCCTACCCCACTGCCAGCGGGAAGAACCCTGTCATGATCCTCAATGAGCTGCGGCCGGGGCTGAAGTACGAGTTCCTCTCGGAGAGCGGAGAGAGCCATGCCAAGAACTTCGTCATGGCTGTGGCGGTGGATGGTGAGACGTTTGAAGGCTCGGGCAGGAATAAGAAGCTGGCAAAGGCTCGGGCGGCTCAGTCGGCCCTGGCATCCTTGTTTAACATGCAGCTGGACCAGACCCCGTCCCGCCAGCCCATTCCCAGCGAGGGGCTCCAGTTGCACTTGCCACAGGTGAGAAACCCTTTGGGTGGTGGTGGTGGCTTTGGGTGATGACCAAGAGGAGCCAAGTCGTGCGTATTGAGTCAGCTGGGACAGCATTTCTGCTGTTACTCTGCTTCTGTAGAGCTGTGTGTGTATGTATATGTATGTCTACATGCATTAGGTGATTTACCCACTTACGGCTTCTGACAGTTTCACGAGCTCTTTGAGCTCTCTTGCACAGGGGGGAGGCTTTGTTGATCATGTTTTCAGCCTCTATCATGTCGTGTAAGAGATCACCAGGCCCAGTTCAATGCCAGCTTGGATTATGGTTCATGCTGAGGAAGGTTGAATTGCATCTTGCTCATCTCAGGCAGCAAGATTTAGATTGAACTCAAGTCAGAATTACTGCTCTGAGTAAAGTTATTATTTGATACAACGTTCTGATCATAGAAGAAAATAATTCTCTACTGCAGACAGAAATGGTTGGTGTGAACAGAGCTGAATGATGGAAGTCAAGGTCAGATTAAGGGAGGCTGTTGCAGTTGCCACGGATTTCCAAAGTCTAGACACACTCAAAGTGCACGTATCCAAGATGTGTGGTTCAACAGCTGTCATCTGAAGGGTTGTGCTTGAAACAAATGGATTGATATGCACATGGAAGTTACTTAGGCAAGTAAATCTGGGTGAGAAATAATTAAATTATTTAAATCAAATAATTAATGAACTGGGGAAAATATAAAACATAACAGTCATAGACCAGAAATTTTAAGTCGCTAGAATGGAGTATTTTTTTTTGCTTTTGATGAAGAAAAGTTCTCCTTTGGTTTCTTGCTTGTCAAACTGTACTAATTAATGATTGTTTGACTGCTCACTTTTGACTGCATCCCTTGGGTCTTTTTAATGATCTATGCCTGTCTAAATTCAAATTTTCCTGTGACTTTTTTTTCAACTTCATTTATTATGAGAATTTTAAGGCCTTGACCTTTTCTGTTTCAAAAATATTGTTTTAGATTTCATGAAGATTCTAAGATACTATTCTGATTGGATAATGTGGTCATTTGAAGATTATAAGTAGATGTTCAGACTATTTTCTCCTGTTTTCTCAAAATGCATGGACAACATGTATTTTAGGACTTCCTATATACTTGCTTTTTAATGCTGCGCAATTACTGTGTTACTAATGAATGTTTCCTTCATTTTCAAATCCAGGATCATGCCATTTTGTGTCATTAAAACTTCTTCTTCAGTAGATTCAGTAATTTCAGACTGCATTCTGCGCTCTGCTTTTAAAAGTCAATTTGACCCCAGACACCAAAAAACATTTCACTTTCAGTAATTTATGTGTTGTTAGTTCTTGAATCAGGAAAATGGTGGAAACTGGACTAGAGAAGGGTGAAAAGGGCTGAGATGGGAAAACTGCATGGGTGCTGCCTCATGTAGAGCTGATTTCAAGTCAGTTTTTTGTTCAGGGGCTTTTGATCAGCTTGTGATCAAGGTGTCATCATCCTTTCTGCACTTCACTATGTTGTATTGCTTTGCTTTTGATTCTAATTAGCCACTGAGTTATTATTTCAGGTCTGTTACATATTAGTGATTTTCATCTCATATGCATGTAATGATTTAAGCATTTGTGGTGTTTTCGGGTTGTGTTTTATTTATTTTTTTTTAAAGTCTGTGGGTTGTTTTATTTTTTTAGACAGGGTTTACTGTGTACAAGAGTTTTAAATTCAGAGATAATCTGAAAGTGGGTGAAGTTGGAGAGTACAGGAATGATGTGAGTGAGGATAGGATTTGTTCTAACCGGTGGACCAAATGAAGTGTTGATTGGGCTGGAAAAAGTGGAAACCAGAAACATGTAAGGGGAGGAAAAATTTAAAGACCAGTTGCTTGGGGGAGATAAGAGAAGTACTGTGTGGTTGTGCTGATGAAGATGGAATTGACTGCCTGGGTGGCAGGTTCCAAACCTGCCTGTAAGCTGCTGTGTTTATTTGTGGTGAGAAAAATGGATTGAGTGAGAAGTGCTGAGAGGGAAGATGATCCCCTTGATGGTGGTGGTCGTGGGCATGGCTGAAATGCACATCTGTGACTCCACCAGACCTCCTGGCACCCAAAAGGAAGTTCAATGAAGAAAGGCACATTCAGGGTATCAGATGGTACAGAAGGGCAGCTGCAATCAAAAATCAGGTTGTGACATGGGTGGAGGTCTAACATTATGGTCTGTACAGGGGGTTATTGAGGAGCTTGTTCTGTGGTTTAATCCAAGCTTGTCTGCTGGCTCAGAGCTTGGCTTTTTGTGAGGAACGAAGCAAGGTTCCCTGCAGTGAAGAACATTTCTGTGCTGGGACAGTGAGTGAAAGTCAGTAGGACACTCAATGTGCGCCTCACAGTGGGTAAAAATGCCCTGCTCTAAAAATCAGCACTTGTGCATTTATCACCTTGGCAGTGAGTGAGTTGGGGTTGGAGAGGTGGTCAGACTTGCATTAGAGAGACTTGCTTCTCCAAAGCAAGGAAAATATTCTTATGGTCAGCTCTGATTTGTGAATTGATCATAAAATCACAGAATCACAGAATGGCTTGGGTTGGAAGGGTTCACCCCTCTGCCATGGGCAGGGACACCTTTCACCAGCCCAGGTTGCTTCAAGCCCTGTCCAGCCTGGCCTTGGACACTCCCAGGGGTGGGGCAGCCACAGCCTCTGGACATCCTGTCCCAGGGCCTGCCCACCCTCCCAGCCAGGAATTCCTTCCCAATATCCCACCTAACCCTGCCCTCTGGCACTGGGAAGCCATTCCCCTTGTCCTGTCCTTCCATGCCTTGTCCCCAGTCCCTCTCCAGCTCTCCTGGAGCCCCTTTAGGCACTGGAAGGGGCTCTTGGGTCTCCCTGGATCCCTCCCTTCTCCAAGTGAGCATCCCCAGCTCTCCTAGCCTGGCTCCAGAGCAGAGGGGCTCCAGCCCTTGGAGCATCTCCGTGGCCTCCTCTGGACTCTCTCCAATAGATCCCTGTCTTTCTTGTGTTGGGGGTCCCAGAGCTGGATGCAGCACTGCATATATTCTCCACCCCTCTTTGGAAGAGCTTATTTCCCTAGATGTTCCATAACACTGTCATTCAGCATGGTGTTGCCATTGCCTGGTAGTTTGTCAGCTGCCAGCTGTGTTCTCCTGTCCAGCACATCACAGTACAAGGTAGAGCAGCAAATATAAGGATTACAGAAATGAGAGCATCAAACTTGCATCTGGGGAGGAGTATCCATAACTATGCAGTGAGGCTGTGGACAGAACAGTGGAATGGGGACTCTGCCTTGGCCCTGCAGTGATGTGCCCATGTGGCTGCAGAGATGTTAATCATTTAAGCCTTTTGTGTGTTATTTTCCATTTCTAAGACCAAGTTGATTAAAAAAACCCTTAATTGTTTACTTTTTCTTTCATGTATTTACCTTAAAGTTCAGCTTTCTGTATTAGGTAAGTACTAGTACAGTTAAATGCAGATGTAGTGCATGGTTGTGGTGCTGTCAGAGTGTGGATCCCAACCCAGTTCTGGGGCCAGCAACAAACAGACCTTGTTTGAAAATCAATGCCTGACCAGACATGTTTGTAGCCTGTGAGAAAAAAAATGTGTTCCTGAAAAATATGTTAAGTTTCTGAGTTGCAGTCCATTCAGATGCATCAAGAAAATGTCAAGAGTCTTCTGGCTCCAGAAGGTGTGGAGTCAGATGGCAAAAACACAGACCAAGGCTGGTGCAGATGTGACCTGACTGCTGGTCAGTGTCTTCTGTCAGACTCTGGAGGCAACTGTCAAGCTCTGGAATCGTGACACATGAGCTTTAGTTATTCCTCCCTTGGCTGCTGAAGCTTTCCCAGAAGGAAGTTGACATTGAGAGCATCTCCGTGTTATTTCTAGGCTGTTGGTTCTCCTGAGCATTGTTAAGGAAATGGGGGCAAGTGGGTCTGGCAGTCCTCAAACCTTTTTCTTTCTTTCCTTTCTTTCCTTTTTTCTTTCTTTTTTTTTCTTTCTCCTTTCTTCTTTTTCTTTCTTTCTTTTTTCTCTCCCCTTCCTTTTTCCCCTCTCTGCCTCTGTTTTTCTCCCTACACTGTATTTTCAGAACTCACTGTATTCAAGAGTTTGTGCCCTTTCAGCTGGGTGCCCAGTCTCTCTCTATGTTGCCCATCAGCCAGATGGATTTGCTGGGCTCTCTGGAGGGGTGATGGTGCTGATGTTCCATTCCTGAGAGCCCCAAACCAGGGTGCAAGCAGATGACACTCATCAACAAGCATAATTTTGGCCTTGATGTGTTTGCTTACGTGTGTGTTTAGCACCACATGGAATGTTCCTGGCTATCTAAGACATCCCTGTCATAAAATCCCAGAACAGTTTGGGTTGGAAGGGACCTCAAAGATCATTTCATTCCAACCCCTGCCATGGGCAGGGACACCTTCCACTAGCCCAGGTTGCTCCAAGCCCCATCCAGCCTGGCTTTGGACACTTCCAGGGATCCAGGGGAAGCCCCAGCTTCTCTGGGCACTGCCAGGGCCTCACTCCACATCTGGATGGCACCGGCAGCTGTGACACGGCATCTGTGTCCTTGTGGCTTGTGAACCTGTGGGCCAGGTGTGTACTCCAGAACATCTCAGACACTGCTGGTTGTCAGCACATGGATGCCTTGGTTCAGTTTCTTTTCACATGAAAATTGAAGGATTTGGTCTTGACTCATCTTTTCTGGCTGTTACAGCTGGAGCTACTTTGAAAACAGCAGGTGGGATGAGCTGCAGTGTTGAACTGAATTGTCATTCAGCAGAAGCAGGACTGGTATTTGGAAGTTTTCCCTAATTATAGAAGTTAGCCCCCTGCAAATGTGACTGTTCAAGTTCTCCTGAAGGTGAAAACCAGAAATCCTTCCTAATTTTGAGATAGCTTATTTGGGGTTGGACACTGACATTTTTATTGCTAACTTTGTATATGTCTTGTAAAACTAAGAAACAGAAAGTGTTGAACCAGTGTTGAAAACAAAGATGTCCTTATTTATGTAACAGCTAGATAAAAAATTAGGTTGTTACAGAAGGTTGGTTTGAGGGACTTGGATTTTTATTTCAATCTTCTGGTCAGATCCAGTGACTGAAATGATGTGTTTTGAGGTTTGAGCATGAGAATTTAGACTTATCTGTCTATCCAGTTGTTCTCCTAAGCCTCAAATGTTCATCAGGATCATGAGCATTAGGTGCTTTGATGCTTGGCTGGGGGCTGTCTGCCCCTGTTTGAGCAGATGTGGAGCACACAAACCTCTGCTTCCACTTGCAGAGAGCTGCGAGCAATGCCTCAATGTCAAGTCTTAGAGTGAAAAATTAAGAACTCCTTCTGTTTGTTTTGTCCAGTCATTTAAACGTATAAATCTTTCCAACTTAATGATCCTGTAATGTTTTTTTTTTTTAATTTAGTTCTTCTGATGTGCATTTCTATGTGATACCACAGGTTTTGGCTGATGCTGTTGCACGCTTGGTTGTAGATAAATTCAGTGATTTGACCGAAAATTTCACCTCTCCACATGCACGTCGGAAAGTTCTTGCTGGAATTGTTATGACAACAGGTATGTTAAAAGAAGTATTATTTTAACTGCTGAAATACAAGAGCTCTGTTTGCATTCGGGTAAAATGTCTTTTTTTTCAGTCAACCAGTATTGAAATACATTTTGTCTGTTTTATCTTGAAGGTGGACTAAATGTAGTAATCAACTCTCGGCTAAAGATATTTACAGGAAAATTAGACGTGCAGATACTTCTGTTTTCACAGAGTTCCAGTGTCCTGCCTGATTGAGACACTGAGTAACTCACGGTGTACAAAATGCAGCTTTTAGAATTAATCATGAAACTTGTGGAAAGTAAATACATTTCCCCCCATCAGTCATGCAGATGGCATTTTTGGTTTGGGCATATTACATAAGAATTACGCTTCTCTCCAAGTTTTTAAGGTTTTGCACTTTGTTATTCTTGCTGTATTTTATTCGTAGTGCTTTATGTCAGTCATTTTAGTAAAAGTATCTGAAGAAAGCAGCTTCTGTTTTGGCACGTGGCCGTGGTGTGCATGTGTAAGCAGTGGTGTTGGGGTTCTCTGGGTGCTGACACGAGACCTGCGCTCGTCCAAATCTCCCAAACCAGTGAAGTTCTGCCCTACACTTACCTACCACCATGCTGCTGCTGAATTTTCCTCACACAAAGGCTTATCTTGGTCTTCAGTCCATCTGAACCCTTGTTGGGACATGCATTTGGAGCCCCTCCCAAGGCTGTCCCAGCTGTGTCCCCTGCTGGTCCCTTGCCCTCCTGCAGCACAGGGGCCCCTGGCAGGTTTGGGAAAGCCTTGGTGCTCCTCAAGCACTGTTCAGCAGCAGCCAAAATTCCCTCTGTGACAAACACTGTTTCAGCCCCAAATGCAAAGTGCTGTGAGGAACATGGTGTCATTTTGTTTAATGTATTTTGTGATCCTTAACAAGTTTTTATTGCAATTACAACCCTGTATATGCAATTCCTGTATCTGCATGTGCCCAAGAATGAAGACTTAATTAACATGTGAATACCTTTGGATTAACCAAAGAAATAGCTTTACAGAGAATTAAAAAGCATCTTTGCATGGCTGTGTGCCTGGGGAACCTGTGGAATTTGATGACTCTAGTGCATAGCCTTGTGTTGCAGCTCTTGCTTCTCCTCCAGCCCTGTGGGCAGGAGGGGCCAGCTGGGCTCAAGTTCATTTTTTTAACGTGTTGGACTTTTTTTCCCCTGAGTGTCTTGCTAGGTGGCATTTTGACCTGTCTTTTGGAGTCCTTCATGCAGCTGGGATTTTCGGAGAGAGAAAGGCAGTTCTCTGCATAGAAAACACCCACCCAAGGTGTTTTTTAAATTCTGTTGTATGGGATGGTTTAATACAAAGAACTACACATTATACTGCTGCTAGTCTTTACAGTGATGTAAGCATTTAAATTTCTTCATTGCCTAGTCTTCCCTTTGGTGTGGTTGGTTCCACACCCTTCCATGATGCGGTGCTGCTTCAGTAAACCAGTGCCTTTTAGATTTCTAAAGTCTGTCTGAATATCAGGTGGGCAGAAGGTACATGCTGAAAGTCACTGGCTGTCTGAACCTCAGGAAAAAAAGCATTTTGGATCTCAAGCTTTAATACCTTTTCCCAAAGCAGCAATTTTTCCCTGCAGGTTTTCAATTTTTGACTTGTTTGAACTTCAGCATGAAGATCTCCTAAGAACCACAGACCGTGCAGGTACAGGGAGGGTATGGCTGAGAGAAGATTTTGTTTTAAAGAAAAGATCAGAAGGAAAAAAGTTGTTGGGTTTGTTTGTTTTTTTTTAATAAGCAAACAACAACAGAAAAAAAAAGAGCCTTGTGTGGGTTCTGCAAGAAGATCACTCAGTGCATTATTTGTGATGTTAATTCCTGAAATGTTGTTTTGCAGGCACAGATGTGAAAGATGCCCTGGTAATAAGTGTTTCTACAGGAACAAAATGCATCAATGGTGAATACATGAGTGATCGTGGTCTTGCATTGAATGATTGCCATGCGGAGATTATCGCTCGGCGGTGCCTGCTGAAATTCCTGTACACACAACTTGAGCTTTACCTGAGGTGAGCTGGAGGGAGAAGGAAGATGAGCTGATCCCAGAGAGCTGAGCACATGTCCACGTGAAGCATCTGTCTTTGTTATTTCAGTGTGAAACACTTGTCCCTTGGCATTAGGATGGAGAATTTAGAACTCGGGCCTTTTGGCCTCAAGTTTGACTTGAGGCAAACATTTATTGAGGGAGGTGTCTGTCATGAGAGGGGAGGACAGGAAGAATAATCGGGAATAATTTTGTAAACTGCAAACATATAAATCAAACTAGTATCAAGTGGGCTAAAAGGTGCTGATGTTTCATTTGCTGGGAAGTGCCTGAAAGCTCTTGACATCCGGGGATGTTTCTTGTCTTGGTGCTTTAATTTTGTTAATTGTAATAACTGTTAGATTTATATTATAGCATTTTCAGCCATCCTGTGTTTGTTTTTAATGCCTGTTAAGACTGCCCAGCTTATGGCTCTTTCCATGTTAATGTCAGTTTTGACTCAAGCCTTCTTCTCTGTTTCAGCAATAAGGAAGATCAGCAAAAATCCATTTTTATGAGGTCGGAGCAAGGCGGGTTTAAGCTGAAGGAGAACGTGCAGTTCCATCTCTATATCAGCACATCTCCATGTGGTGATGCTCGGATCTTCTCCCCCCACGAAGCAGCACAAGAGGGTATGGCCACAGTCCTCTTGAGCCCCAGGGAGCTTCAGTTCTTCTTGGAGCATGTACCAGTGCCACGGTTAAAATTTAGGCGTCTTCTTTCCTTTTAGCATAGAGGTGTGTTAGACAAAGATCTCTTCCAAAAAAGTCTGAGCTGTTCTTCCCCTGTGGTAGAAGTTCAGTATAGAGTGATGAACCCTGTGGTCTTGAAGAGGCTGATGCTAACTGAGATAAGCCACTGAGTCAGCAAGTATTCCTTCAGGAATAACATCCTGTTTCCCGATTTCCATCCTTTAACAGCCATTCTCTGCCTGCCCCTTGCACAGTCTGCCCACTGACTTCATTTGAACACTGTAACACACAGAGCAGAGCTGAGCAAGCTGCCTGCTGCCTTCTGCTCCTTTGGCAGAGGCTTGGTTTGACTGTGAGTGTGTCCTGGAAGGCAGTATTTGGGAGAGATGTCTGATGCTGTAGCTGCTTTGCCGAGAGCAGTAGGAACTGTGATGCAAGCAAGCAGGAACTTCAGGCAAATAGCTCAAATGAGTTGTTCTTCCTGTAATTCTCTGTGTAAACCCCTTGGAGAACGTTCCTCAGCTGATTCTAAGTGATTTTTGTCCTGTAGATCAAGGGGACAGGCATCCCAACCGCAAAGCCAGAGGCCAGCTGCGGACAAAAATAGAGTCTGGGGAAGGGACCATCCCCGTGCGCTCCACCACCACTATCCAGACGTGGGATGGTGTGTTGCAAGGAGAAAGGCTGCTGACCATGTCCTGCAGTGACAAGATAGCCAGGTGAGACATGAGCAATTGGTTTCTTTGCTATGGATTTTACTGCTGAAGAAGGGCATGTGACAAGGGGGAATGGCCTTAGGATGAAGCAGGGCAGGGTTAGATGGAATACTGGGAAGAAATTGTTCCCTGTGAGGGTGGGCAGGCCCTGGCACAGGTTTGCCCAGAGAAGCTGTGGCTGCCCCATCCCTGGAAGTGTCCAAGGCCAGGCTGGACGGGGCTTGGAGCAGCCTGGGCTGGTGGAAGGTGTCCCTGCCCATGGCAGGGGGTGGAATGAGATTAGCTTTAAGGTCTCTTCCAATCCAAAGCATTCTGTGATTCTAACAAACAAAGAGGGTTCTGTGGTACCCCCAATGAATGTGCAGGGTATTGATGGGCTTATCTCATTAGATGTGGTGTGAGGGTGGGTGCAATTCCTGTGCTAAAGCTCTGCTTCTTCCCCTGCAATTGGAGTCAGAGCTGCTGGCTTCATAGGCAAGGGGAAATCATTCTGTCTTGTTTCAGCCACGGAAAGTCCTGACAGCTTTGTTTTGTATTTGCATCACTAGGGAATAGCAGAGGAATGGTTTCAATTCCCCCCCCCTCCCCAAAGCAGTGTAGCATTATCAGAAGAGAACAATAAATACCTTACATTGCTTCTGTTTGGGTAGCTTCCTCTAGTGATATACACCTTTGCCCCATCACTGGAAATGTTCAGAGTCAGGATGGATGAGGCTTGGAGCAACCTGGCCTAGTGGAAGGTGTCCTTGCCCATGGCACTATGGCAGGGGGTTGGAATAGGATGGTCTTGAAGGTCCCTTCCAGCCTAAACCAGTCTGTGATATCAAAGATTACGTGCATTTTCCATGCGCAGATTAGATTTTTATTATTTTGTATAGTGCAAAGTGTCCCTATTAAAAAAATAAATTAAGATAGCTTTTTTTCCTCAAGTCATGGCCTGATTCAAAATTTATTAAGGGTATTAAGTTTGAAATGTTCTTGTGAACTGCCTATCCCAAATCAAAAATGGAGGAGGAAAGTTATGTAATGGCTTTGTTCCTTTAGTCTTGTCTCAAGTAATTAGCATCTCTACTGAAGGAAAACATTTTCTTTCAGTTTAAATCCCTCTAACATAAATGGGTAGGGCCTTTCAGAAGCTAGGACAGGCAGTTGTGAAAAACTAATTCTACAAAATTAACATTTCAGCTTCTTTTACAATATTTTCAATAAAATTCACCAAATAAATTCTCCAGTTTCATGCCTGGGACTTACCCCAACCATCTGACATGGGATTCGTGCCACGTTCTTTTATCACATTGTCATTGCAAATATAAAAGAAACATTGAAAAATGCAGCCAGTTGTTGAGCTAGAACACATTTGACTGTTTTGTTGATTTTGTGTGATGCAGACCAGAATCCATCTCTCGCTTCCGTAGCTAGCTGTCACCTCTCCTTGGGGCTAATGGGAGTAAGTTTGTTTGTGCCAGTGAAGGAAGCAAATAGCACCCCTTGACACAGAACAAAGACTATATGACGGGTAAGGAGGCCCAAATTTTCATATTCTTTTTTTGTCTTTTTTCTTTTTTGACATTTCCCTGACGTGTTCATTTACATGTGAAAGAATGCCTTGCTCTGGAGTGTCCAGCAACCACTGAGCTTTCCCAAAGGTTCTCAGTCACAGTCTGGCAAAGATGTGGATAAATTCAGGGTGCAGACTGCACTTCCGTCAAACCCGGTGTGTCTGAACTGCCTCATCTGTGTGGATTATCTGTATAATCCAAGCTGCTGGTTTCAGCCTTGCAATGCTTTCCTGCAGTGTCCTGCCCAGCTGGTAGGAGCATCCAAGAAAAACTGTGAGAAACATTGAAGAGCCCCGGGTGTCATCCCATTTGGGTTGGAAGCATTCAAACAGGCTTATCCTGGGGTGTTAGTGCTTGGTGGCTCTGCAGCATGGTGTTAGGGTGCTTTCTGTGACCAGAGTAACATGACTATACGTGCATTTGTTTTAAATATATCCTGACCTTGGTCCATGGTACTTCATCAGGTTGGTTTTTGTCATTCTCCTTTTGATGTGTTTTTTGATTTTTGATTTCAAATAATGACTTCTCATGAAACATTCCAGTCTTGCTGAGAAGAGCAAAATTCCTCTTCACCCAGTTTCTTTGGTAGGAAGGCTCTAGGAGTTGAGAAGAACTTTCTAGGCTGAGTTGTTAAGAGGGAAGTCATCAGTGCTCTTCTACATTAAAGAAGGCAAAATATTTTTCTGATGATCTTTAGGCCCATCCAGTGGCCTTGTTTTATGCTTATTCAGAGTGGGAAATGCAAATGGAAGTTTGTAACTCAGTCAGTTCTCACCTATTCTTAACCCAAGTGATGTGAATTGCAGTGGCCACTCTGATGGGTGGTGTCCGTGTGGCACTTGGGTAAAATACCCAAGGGAAAGTGGTAAGAAACAACTGCTCAGCATCATGTAACCTCTCCAAGCAGGCCCACAGGTCTGCAGCAAATCCAGGCAATGCCAGAAAAGCTGGGACAAGCCAGAGTCGTGTGGTTGTCTGTCTGGGTACACCTTAAGGGGAAACACTTGTTCCTGTCTCTAGCTGCAGATCTAAAAAGGTGTTTGTGAGAAGGGCTGCTGTCAGAGACCACGGACTTCTTGCACCTGCTGATTTGTAGTGTGGGCTGCTGAAGTCACTTGGAGCTCTGATTCCACGTAAAGATGTTGCTGCCTGTTTACACTGTGGGCTTATGAAGAACATGGAATGGTCATAGAGATTCAATTAATCTCTTAAGGAAACAGAAATAGGGCTTAAAGTCATGCTCTCATGCATGTCAGGAGGCAAAGTGCCTTCTGGAATAGCCCAACATCTTCCACAGTGACACCTTCTCTCCCTTGCCATCAGTTGCAAGTAAAAGCTTGTGTTAAACAGAGTACCTACTAAATAATATTGACAAGAGCAGCCCTTTGAGCTGTAAACACTTACCAGGTTTTGTTTGGGTAGTTGAAGGAGACTCTTGTTTTCCTGAGATAAATTTTGATACAGTTTCATGTGGACACCGCTGTGGGTCACAGATGGAGTCTCACCTGCTCCATACTGCTGTCTGCATAAAAATTAGTGAGAGTGATACTAAGACCTTTGATATTAGCATCAAGATTTGTGACTTACTGCTGTTAGGGCTCCCTCGTTTCTGTATTTTCTCTAAAATAGTGTAACAGAATTCGGTGCCTTTTGAGTTTGGAAAGTTCAGAGGAGAGTTTTTACCTGAAGCAAAACTTTTCAGCCTGTTCTACACCAGCACACTTTGAAGGTGTTGCTGCAGAGTTAACTTTTACTTACGTTTTCAGGTATCAAGGGTTGTGAAATCAGCTGCAGGTCATGAAGAAGTCAATGGATCTTTTAGGAAACCACCATAGATACCTCTGAGCACATGGTGGTCCAAAGCAAAAATGTGACAACCTGGCAAGGAAGAGAGGACTCCTCTTGATTTGGTGTCAGCCTCTGGTTTCCCTGCTCTCTCTTTATTAGTGCAGTGTGGTTGAGAACAGCAGAAGGCTTGAGGAAGTACATCCGTCCTCCAGGCTGTTATCAGCAGGATCTGGAGTAGTGAATATAAAATAAGAAGTCCAGTGAGTATGATAAATTTGTAAAATTCAGATTTCCCAATGAGGTACTCATCCGTAAGACCTCAGGTGAGCACACAGCACAGAGACTGTCCTCTGTGTCAGTTGTCAGGAGCTGAGCACAACTCTTGTGCATGAATCTGCAAAGGCCAAGTTTGGGGTTGAGCCTGTAAAGGAGGTGGGATGTAATAGTTCGAAAGAGCATTTCCCTGGACACTCGAGCATGGGATTACTTTGAGGACGAGGGAAAGGACATGGCAAAACCCTGGAAATGGGAAAATCTGGTTTTTTGGTCTCCCTGAAGCTAAGCATGCATGGGGAACAGGGAACTGTAGAGCAAAGTGGAGATGCAGGGCACCCCAAGCTGTGCTCCCATGGAGATATCTTAGCAGTGCTTCTCAACAGAAGCAGATTTTAGTTTGCACCTGTAATTTTTCAGGTGGCTGAATTTTTTTATGCTAAATGAAAATGCTCGATGAAAACCAGTGTTTCTATTTAAGAAAAAGACTTAAAAAAGAATGCTGGTGGAATGGAAATTCCTTAACATTCCTTCTGTCCTTGGCATCTCGCTGCCTCAGCAGTGGTCCCACAGTTGTTTGTGGGGCTGTGCTGTCAACCAGACTGCAAAAACTGCCTCTCCAAAATACAGGGTCATGGGCTTGTTGGTTTTTAACAACAAAAATAAAATTAACGCACTGGGGAGGATCAAGGTGGTGATAGGCAGAGTCTCCTTTGGCCAGGCTTGGCGCTCGGCAAATGATGGGGTGTAAAAGCACTTTATGGCAGCAGCATCCTTTGACTGTTCTTGTGTTTTTTAACTGTTTGGCTGCAGTAGCTTGTACCTGTAGGGATGGGGACACTGAACCTCCCAGTCCAGGTGCTGCAGAGGCCACTGTGATGTGTTGGCTGGCCCGAGGATAAAGGAGAACGGTGGGTTTGATTTGCAGCTCTTGTTTCCCTTTTCACGCTAAAGTATTTTTATAATCATTACTAGATGAGCTTTAGAAATTTTGTTGCCTTGTCAGACACGGTAGGGCTTAAACGTTACCTCAGTGAGCCCCTCATAGAGTGTGAACCTGAAGGTGACTCTGAAGGATCTCCTGTCTCAGAAAAGGCCAGTTAAGGATGAGTAAATAAATATGCCTTTCCTTGAACTTTCTGGCATCACGTCAGGTTGCTGGGCATCACTTGCAGAGCTGCAGGAGTATTGCAGGCTGCCAAACACATGGTGTCATGGGCAGAGTGGAAGCTTCACACAAGGGTTAGCAGGGAGACCCTCCTGCAGAAAGGACTCCCTTAATTCCTAAACTCCTTCTCAGAAAGGAGTCTGGGTAAGGCTGGATCCAATCTTAGGTCCAGGTTTGGTCAGCAGTTTCTGTCTAAAGGATTGTACAGGTGTGACTGAACATTTATATGACTTTGTCCCACAGGATTAAGGATGGCAAACCAAATACAGTGATATGAATGAATGATTTATTTACATAGATTATGGTAATGATTAGACTAAAAGACCATAATCAGAATTATGTACTCACAGTATAGGTAATTATATCTGCTTTTATAGGGCACTATTTATTGAAACAATTATATTAAAGTGAGCAAACCCAATTATTAAGCAGAGATGGATGTTACTCACCCTTACCCACGATGGTGGGCAAAGTTCTTTCACTCAGCCTTGAGGAGGTACCATGAGGGGCATCCCCACTGCAGGGAGGAACCTCCACCCACACCAAGAACAGGTGTGTTAGAAGCCCCTGCCATTACAAAGTGGGACAGGGCTTTGATAGTGTGCCTGATGGACTGTCAGTCAGATGTACCCAGGCCACCTGTGTCAGCTCAGCAGCTTCACATAAGTTACCAGGAGTATCACTTGTTTGGTCCTTTATTGGGTACCTTGGCAGGTACTTTGTTCTTCCTCAGGATGTTTAACTTTGGGATTGATGAGTCAGGCTGGTTTTCAGCATCCTTCAACACACCCTACCCCTTTCTCCCCCACTGACAGCCTTGCAAAGGGAGTGATGTTGGAGCTGTTGTACCCCCACTTAGCCAGAGCATCCTGGTCCCTGGGGCAGGCATTTGTCCTCAGGTATCCCCATTGGCACCAAGTGCTCCCAGCTTCCCTGGCATGGCACAGCTGGCTCGGTGGACCAGAGGTGGTCAGCCCTGGTTGTACTCCAGCAGGGAAGGAATCACCATTAGCTGTAACCCGACTCAAAGGCAAGCCCCTGGGTTTTAAGTGTTCGAAGTTTGAACCCAAACCCCATGGTTGATTGTACCAGTCTAAAAGCTTGTGTTTTAAATGCCAGTTTTACTTTAAGGTAAAGTTTTTGAAGGCTGTGAAAGACAATTCTTGTAGTGACTTAAAGTCTGAATGCTCAGAAAATGTTAAATGCTGTCGCAAGTCACATTTTATGCTTAGCTAAGACAAGCATGTCAGGTGTTCCCAGTGAGAATATTTCCACTGGAGGGTGTTTCCCTGCCTGCTGAGGTGTTCTTTCTCCATCAGCAAATCTCTTGTTTACATGCCTTACTTTAGGCATTTCAGTGTCTCTGTTGATTTATGCAGCATTCCTGTGTCCTGCTCATGCTTCTTCTTTAACACCCAGGTTTGGATTTGTAAGCTAGATTTGAGTCCCTTTAGTTACTCCCCTCTTTTCTGATCCTGTTTTTAGTGTGAAGAAAAAAAAAATCTTGCTTAATTGCTTCACTGGAAAGACAGCACTGACATAGACTTTTCTGTAGTACATTTTGCCTTCTTCTACTCTGCACCCCATGGTTTTTAGTGGAGACTTTGGCCTCTTAATTTCAACAGAAATTGTGCTTTCAGTAAAGGTTAGTCCTAGATTGGCCACAGCTGTTGCTGTGCATTCTGACAGTCTGTGCTTGTACAGGCAGTTTTACCATTTCAGGGGGCAATGCCTGTGGCCTTTTGAAAACTGCTGTGTGGTGTTGGTGTAGTTTCTTCTCAGTTTATATCCATAAAGGTCGTTCCAGTGAGAGATTACTGTTTGACAGGAAGAAGTACAGTATAACAGAGGAACACTGAGAAAGTCTCTGTGCGCTCCATCCTGTTTTCATTCTGCTGCAGTCTGCAGAACACTAGCACAGGTCCTGTGAGGAGCAGCTGAGGGTGCTCTGGGGGCTCAGCCTGGAGAAAACGAGGCTCAGGGGGACCTTCTCACTCTCCAGCTGCCTGACAGGAGGTTGGGGCGACATGAGGGTTGGTCCCTTCTCTCAGGTGACAAATGACAGGACCAGAAAAAATGGCTCCAAGCTGGGCCAGGGGAGGTCCAGGGAAATGTTTTCACCAGAATGGTGGTCAGGTGCTGGAAGAGGCTGCCCATGGCAGTGGTGGAGTCAACAGCCCTGAAAGTGTCCAAAAGGTGTGTGATGTGGCACCTGGGGACATGGTTCAGTGATGCTCCCGTGGTACTGGGTTAGCAGTTGGACTCAAGGACCTTAGAGGGCTTTTCCAGCCTCAGTGATTGTGATTCATTTGGGTGTCACGTTTATCTCTGCACTACAACCAATTTCTGATGAAAGAATACATTTCTGTAGAGAAGTATATGTACTTTTATTTTAACAATTGAAATTTGAAGCTGGTTTTATAAACCTAACCACCATCTAACCCTGCCTAATCAATATTAAGAACTCAAGGCTTTGGTTGCAGGGGTGGTTTCTGCAAACCCTGTCCTTGCAGCAAGCCAGTTGCTCTGAGCAAGTGCTGCAGTGGGGAAGGTGCTTCAGCACAGCCCAGCAAAACAGAAGGCCTGTGGGCAGTCATAGCAGTCCATGCAGTTCACTTTGCAGAAGCTTGTTCAGGTCTCCACACTCCTCCTCTTCTTTCACAATCTGAAGAAGCTCTCAAGACAAAGGGTCAGCTTTCGTTTTCTGTGCCAGAGAATGTCACCGAGTGTGGGAGGAAGCAGCAAAACACAAGCTCTGGAAATAGTGAAGTCAGAAGTAAAGAAGAGGGACTGGCAAAGGCTTAATTTAGGGAGTGAGCGCTTGCCAGAGGAGTGCTTTGGCCTATTTTGAGATGTTTATCCTTCACTCAAACACTGGTCCTGTTATGTAAAGTGTGATGTGCCTTGTCTGCAAGTGTCAGATACTTTTCTAAGACCCCAGTTTGCAATGCGCAGTCTTAAATTCCTTCCAGATGTTTCTTCCATAATACCACCTGTGTCTGTAGCAGTGCATGTTCTTGATGTAGGTAATACTGCAAATAACAAGAAAATACTACTGTGATTCAGCTGACCCTTGAAATACCTCTGTGCTACAAACTTCTAGTCATGGTGAGGTCCTTAGAAAGACATATTGGCCCTGGAAGCAGTAATTTTCACTTGATGTCTTTAATCTGACATTTGGTTGCTGATTGAATTCTCAGTGTTAGACAAAATATGCCTTTGTTCCATGTAAAATAACACTTATTTTTTATTAGCGCACTATTTTTACTCATTCATTAGGGCCAGCTTTTTTAATGACAGGTGAGTAAGTTAATGCACGTTGCCTCCATATTCATCCTCACTAAAGATATGCAAAGAAATCTTTTCCTTGGATTGCAGTCTTTGTTTTACCCTTTAAAAAAAAACCACCAAAAAGGTTTTTTAAGTCCTGCAGCCAGCACGTGTAGTTGTTTTTTTTGCAGCAGTGAAGCAGTTGTGGTGTGCAGTTTGTAGCCTGAGATGATGCTGATGTGTAGCCATGTCATCTGGCACTGCAGAATCACTGTTGCAACATCTGATTTCCCTGTTTTCTTAGGGTAACCTTGCAACCTGGTTATAGAAATAACATGGGGTTTTTAGTAAGGACAGCCACTCTGTGGGAGCACAGGAGCTTCCAGTGTTTTACCCAAGCACCAAAGGAAAGTTTCCTGCTGCTTGTGTCTGGGTGTTGCAGTTGGATTCTGAGAGGACTGGTCTAGTGAAAGGTGTCCCTGCCCATGGCAGAGGGTTGGACTGAAATGGTCTTGAAGGTCCCTTCCACCCCAAACCATGCTGTGAGTCTATGATTCTGACTGAAATATGCTATTGTCATAGTGTCAAGTTTTTTGCAAGTATTCCTCAGGCAAAGACGGTGAAAAAATTCTGCAGGAGATGTTGAGGTTTTTCAGAAGTTCTCTGTATGACTCCCACAGAGATTGAGAGCCAAAACTTTTTCAAATGAACACAGCTGCAAAAAAACCCCAAAACAACAAAACAAATCTGGATTTTGCTCCTAAGCATGCTTTTCCTTGCCACCAGACCTGATCCAGTGTGGGTCACAGTGGGTCAGGCAGGGATTTATGGTTGGAATCCGTGAAGCAGCTGAAGGCAGCAAAGAGTATATGCATTCTTAGCATGTTTTCCCATTCAGTCTTCCCTGTCTGTGGATATTGCAAGCCAGTGCATATGTCCTTTCTGGCAGCAGGATGTGCAAGTTGGGCTGGGGTGTCCAGGACAGGCTTTCCCTTATGGTGATGAGGTTGGAGGTCTTGCAAACCCAATCCTTGCCAGGTGTCTTTTGGGGGCATCAGCTGCTGTTTCTGACTGAGAATCTCACCGTTTGGCTTTCTCCCATGCAATGATCTTGGCCATCACTGGCACTAGGGTGCTGGAAAATGCATCCCCAGACATGGTAAAGTTGTGGAGTGTGGTCCTGACCTGTTGCTGTAGGTCATCTTACCCAGGAGGACACTGAGCAACCCCTAAGCTGGTCTCTGAAGTTCTGGCAGGTGTCACAACATATGCTCCCGTGGTCAGGAGGAAGGGCTGAAAGTCTGATCCATTGTGATTAACTGCTGTTATGTCTGGCAGATGTTACTTGTTCAGTTAAAAAGAAAGTGTTTTTTTGTTTTTGTTTTGTTTTTTTTTTCCCTCCCTCTTAGGTGGAACGTATTGGGTATTCAAGGAGCCTTACTTAGCCTCTTTGTGGAGCCAATTTACTTCTCTAGCATCATCTTGGGGAGTTTATATCATGGGGATCATCTATCCAGAGCCGTTTACCAGAGGATAGCAGAGATAGAAGATCTACCACCTCTTTATACACTCAACAGACCTTTACTTAGTGGCAAGTATCTAATGGAGAAGGCCGTGCCGGTAACCAAGTCTGTTCCAGTAGCAATGTGATTTTGCAGCTCTCAAAACCTTGCAAACTGTGTGCTGTGAGTAAACCGCTTGCTGGTTGCAACAGGGAGGTCGTGGTGGAAACATAATACAGGCAGTCAGAAATACCACCGCAAGGACCGTGGAAAGCTGGAAGAGCTGGGGGATGAAGGTTTCCATGAGGTTGCACATCATTCCTGTGCAGAGCATGCCCTAGCAAGATGTGAGGCAAGTTGAAGGCTCAGTGAAGCCTCTTGCCACTCATGGAATAGTGTGCTCGCACTCACTGTCACTTCTTCTGCATTGCAGATATTTGTTGAATGGTCCCATCATTACCCAGTATGCCAAGACAGATGCAATTTCTAGGTCAAAAACCTACTCCAAATGGATGGAGATAACATCTCACCTGTCTTAAATTCTGAAATGGCTTGTTACAGTGATGCTGTGAAAGCTTCCAAACTGAAATCTCATCCTCCCTCTCCTTGTGTGCATGGCTGTTGTGGCCCCCCCACAAGCCACTCACTCCCTCCCACCAGCAGGACCAGGCAGAGCACTGGAAGGGTCAAAACCAGAAAACCCCTGCGTTGAGATAAAGACAGTTTGCTAGGGAAAGCCAAAGCTATGCACACAAAGACAAACAAGGAAACCATTCTCTGCTTCCCATGGGCAGGCAAGTGTTCAGCCCCTGCCAGGAGAGCAGGGCCCCATCCCACCCAAGAGTGACTTGGGAAGACAAACACCATCATTCCAGCCCAGCTGAAGGCAGCACGTTTAAAATTTGATGTGAATTTTTAAAATAGATATAGGGAGGGAGTGGGGAAAAGAGCATTTTGAACAAGTGTTTCTGTAGATAAGAAAGGTAATAAGGATTCCCTGAACTAGGATGTATAAAAATGGGAAGTAACGTATTTGTCCTTATATTAGCAAATAAGCAACAGTCACAACCCTCAGTACCAAGTATCTAATAGTTGTATGGGCATAGGAGCTGGTGGACAGACTGTTTCTGCCTCATTTGGGGTGAATTTTTATCAATCCTTTAAGATGGCAGGTTTGGGGCAGAGTGAGATGAGTTTTTGTTTCCCTTTTCACAGCATGTAACAATACCTTGTCTTCTTTAAATCATCCTTCTGCAATGGTGATATCATCTATTTGCTATGAAGTAGCACTGTCTGTTTGAACAGTTCAGCCAGGACTCGCTGAGCAGCAGAGAGAGTTCAGAAATGTTCTCAGTTGTTGAGTTTTCACAAAAATACACATCTCAAAAACATACAGAAAGGCTCTCTAGGAGGTTGGGTGGAGAGCTGTGTTTATGTATTCTCTTCTACTAGTTCAGCCTTAAAGGCTAATCTTGTGACCTGTGCTGTTAGATTCAGCTGGGGCTGAATTTGTGTAGCTGCCCATCTGCCCTTGGATTCACAGATTTTCCAGTGTATGCTTACCTGGAATGAGCACTGCAGAAATACCTGCCCCCAGTTCTGTGTTCCTTCTTTCACCACACGCACAGAGCTGTGTCACTGACTTCTGCCAGAGGGATGAACTAAACCAGAAATCCCTTTTTCCACTGTCCCACCTGCTTAGCTGAGAAAGTACTGTAAAAACTGGTTTGCTTCTCATAAAACAAGTTTGATGTCTGCTGGGGCAATTGCATTAAGTCAGTTACTCTGATACATTGGTATGTACTGCTAAAAATTGTCTTTTCATCATCTTCCTAAGAGATTTTTTACTTCTACCTTTTGCCAGCAAGCTACATGATGGAACCACGGAATCGTTAAGGTCAAAAAAGGACCTCCAAGACCACCCAACCCAACCACTGACCCAGCACTGCCCTGTTCACCACTAACACATCCCCATATCTTCAATTCCAAACATAAACACACTTACCAGAGTAGCTGTTTTTCAGCTGAGGGATGCAGGAAATCTGTCTGTTCATAAAAACGTCCCTCCCTGTGCTGACTGCTGGAAACCTCAGTGCCCCAGCACTGAGGGCACCTGAGCTCTCGCTGAGAGGTGGCCACCTCCCCTGACAGGTTTGAATCTTGGGAATTTCTAGGATAACCTGCAAAGGGTGGATTTCTCAGTCAAATACAATGAGGATGACTGGATAAATGAGGCAATACCAAGTTGTCAGTCTGCTGGGTGATCTGCACAGACTCTTCTTGGTGGAGCCACAGTGGGAGGTGGCACAAAGGAGTTCACCCAGGCTGAAACATCCTGTAGCAGTGTCACATTTGCTGATTATCATATCACCACTGCAGGACCAAGATTTTAAGGGACAACCCATCCAGCCGGTATTCTTTTCCAGAGGTAGTAAGGCAGTGAAAAGCAAAAGGAAATATTCGCCCTCTGCAGGTATTTTGGAGTACCACAGTGGTAATCTGCAGGTCAGGGAGATCCCGAGTCAGGAATGGAGAATCTTTGTGTATAGAAATCCTTAGCACACCTTTCATTTGTCAGCTCCTGATTCTGGTTTTTTAACCGATTTCAACTTTTCACCATCTGCAGCTTCCCTGAGTGAAGAGGGGCTGTGGAACATACAAAGATTCGTGCAAAGGAACTTTAATTAGATGGTTCCTCAGTGCTCTGTGTGACCCAGGCTATAAACAGTGGTCAGACACTCAGTGTCCTGTACCTCTGGGATATTCCTTCCTACATAAGTCCTGTGTTTTGCAAGCTGAAGTGTGTTAGTTTACTTTGTTGTTCCTTGCACAGAGACCTTTTCATGTAGGGATCATACCCTTCATTTTATACTCCCATTTTTGTGCTAGTGAGAGCAGGGCAGCACCTGACACTCCAGGGAAAGCAGTAATACTGATTTATCTGGAGGCATATATTCTGTTCAGATCCGTGATCCTTCACTAATAATTCCTAACATTCCCTTTGACTGCTGTTGGTGGTTGACCTGACGTTTTGGTAGAACTGAATATCAGAAAGTAAAATGTCCTTCCTGAGTGCCAGTACCCAGCCCCAAGCCCAGCACTCCTTGTGTAAGGTCACTTTGTGCTTTTCTCTCTTATGTATTGCCTAATGTTTATCTGTGAGGAATTTCATCTGCCTCTTTATTGCCCAGATGTGTGAGCTTTTTTCTGCTAGTCTGTGCAATTACTTCTCTTACTGACTTTCAAAAATAATGAAGTGTCATCACCGTTCTTAATCACCTGGGCTTTTACCCCCCACACACTTCTCAGGTGGGCACAGAGCTGGAGGCTCTCCAGCTGTGTTGGCTCTTCTCAAGGAGTCCATCTTCCTCCAGGTGTTAATGAATACTGGTTTTAATAGGCAAAAATTAATCCTTCAGCAGGGAACCTTTGGTGATTTTTTGGGCTGTTCCCATGGTACCTTATCCTCCACAGTGCTGTTTTTCAGCTCGGTCTCCTTTTTAATGAAGCTTTTTTTAGCTCTGTCCTCCAAAAATTGTCAAGATTTATTATTTATATAATCACTGACACAAAGAGCTGTGACCTTTACTTTTGCTTATTATATCCCTTTATAATAATCAACATCTAAGTTTGGGGCAAGGTTCTCTAAAGAGATTAGTTATATTGGTTTTCAATGGGGAGTAAAATACCTTTCTGTCCTAGCTTTCTTTCCCATTTCTGGTTTCAGCTTACTGTGCTGCATTCATGTCTAGATTTTGAGGGGGAAAATATGATCCAACCTAAAATCTTATCAGTTGCTTTGATTTTGAGATGACCTTTATTCCCTGTCTGTGCTACCCGTGATTACTTTAATCTATTCAAAATTCTAAATCTGGGTTGTTCTTTTTTAAATGTAACTAATTCATCAAAATAACCCAAGGAATGGAATTGTAGAATTGCAGTGGAAATATAGTGCATATTGGATATTCAGCTTCCTCACCTTAATTTGATTTGCTTGTGAGACTGGTTGTGATGTCACAAGTGTTTTGTAGTACTGAATGACCTCTCTAATCCCTGTACTTGTTTAATAGGGAGGAAAGCAAAGCTAAGAGTGTAGATATCATTAAAAGACAAAAAGACGGTGAAAAATTGTCATTTGGCAGCAATTTCTTACTGCTCTTACTTCGGTAGTTTTGGTAAAACCAACTTTCTTTCCAATTCTCAATTTTTTTTTTCAGAAAACTCGGGAATGGTAGGGTTATTTTCTATCCTTATTCACTTTATTGCGAGTTACCAGTCATAGCAACAAGGTAGATGTAAACCAAGTGTCTAAACACAAGAGCTTCAGGGATTGATATTTCAGAGTGTTTGTTTGTTTATTAAACAAGGACTTGGGGACAGGGAGCAAACTGAATTTCGCTGTGTCCTTCAGACCTTGTAGGTCTTGCACACTCAGTGCTGTGCCCTGAGGTAAGGCTGAGCCAGCTGGGCCAGTCCTGCTCCTGGGTGCCTGACTGCATTAGCTTCTATTTCAGCTATCAGCTAGAGATGCATCCTGCTGTGTTGCTTGTTTTCAATCTGCCCAAATTCTGTTGCACTCAGGTTGGACTTTGCTGCTCTCTCCATAGAGGTGAAGCCATGTCTGGAAGGTGTCCCATAATTTCCCACCTGAGCAAAATGATCCGAGTCCTGTCCTGGGTGCTGTGGTTCCCCATCTCTGGGCACAGTGTGCAGTAGTGGGCATGGAAGGTGGGGAAGCAGCTGCAGCCCAAATGGATTTGTGCTGGAAGACTCAAATACCTGCCAGTTCTGGCTTTGTGTGCAGCGTGCTGAGGGTGGGGCTCACTTTCCTAGAATCACAGAATGGATTGCTTTGGAAGGAACCTTAAAACTCATCTCATCCCACCCCCTGCCATGGGCAGGGACACCCTCCACCAGCCCAGGTTGCTCCAAGCCCCATCCAGCCTGGCCTGGGACACTTCCAGGGTTCATATTTTCACACCTGATTTGAGGTGAGATAAGCAACATACACCTAAATTCTTACATCCAAGGGAAAGGGAATGGATTGAAGAGTTGCAGCTGCCAAACTGAGAGCAGCAGTTTCTTGAGCTGGAGCAGAGCAATTTTTGTTCTGCTTCAGAACTATTTGCTGGTTAATAATGAGTTTGTTTGCTTGCAAGACCAGATCCTTGTGAGCAGGATATGGCAAGGCACTCCAGTTACTGTCCCCAGAGCTCTCCATGGTTGCCCTCCACTGAGGAGGCTGCTTTGTCCAGCAATGCACACTTGCCCTGCTGGGAATGGCAGAAGCAGAGAGCACTTTAGCCAGGATAAGAATGAGATGTCCATGGTGTTACCTGCACAGGTCAGTGAGAAACCTGCTGGAGAATGTCCTCAAAATAAAAGATCTGCTTGTAAGACTGCTTACTCCCCAGCCCAGAAAAGGGAAAAGTCAAGGGTTTGCACGTATCATTGGCCTTAAGGATTGCTTTTCTTCCAGGTATCAGCAACGCAGAGGCCCGTCAGCCAGGGAAAGCCCCGAACTTCAGCGTGAACTGGACAGTAGGAGACACTGGTCTGGAAATCATTAACGCCACAACGGGCAAGGACGAGATGGGCCGCGCGTCCCGGCTCTGCAAGCATGCGTTCTACAGCCGCTGGCTGCGCATCCACGCCAAGGTACAGCCCCCACACTGCCCTGCCCAGCCTTCCCCTCCAGCTCTTAGGGAAGTACCTGGGTGTGCTCTCTGCACTCGGAACCTGAGCCTGATGGCAGAATCACAGCAGCATTAGGGCTTCAAAACACCCTGAAGGGGCACCAAGTCCAACCATCAGTGCAGCACCACCACCACGTTCACTGGTAAACCACGTCCTCTTGTACCACATCCACACTTTCTTTGGGGACACTTCCAGGGATGGTGACCCCACTGCTTCCCTGGGCAGCCTCTTCCAATGCTTTACAACCCTTTCCATGATTTTTTTCCTCCCCAATATGTCATCTAAACCACCCCCGGTGCACCTTGAGGCCGGTTAGCTACTGCTCCAGGCAGCAATGGGAAAGAACAATATATTTGTTAACTTAGTCTTTAATGTGGGGATGTCTTGTCCAAAATGCACACTCCTTGGTTTATAGCCGAGTAAGCAAAGGATGCTGTCTCCTTTGAACGAGCCTTCTCATTTCAATTCATTTGGAAGGATAATACCATTGTCACTGCAGTTGAACGTATTGAGGTTTCGGTCTTTCCTCTCAGACAGAAAAGCTACCACAAAGTATGTCTGAGGCTTTTTAGCCTCAGCCTTTTGTTTGGTAGATCTTTACCTTGTTTTAATATTAGTTGTTTAAAGAACTCAGTCACTCTCAAACTATTTGGCTTAACAGGGTCTTGTCTCTCTTCTTTCTTTGTCTTTCATCCCACAGCTTTCCTCCAGCTTGCGCTCAAAGATCCTCAAGCCCAACCTGTACCACGACACCAAGCAAGGAGCCACTGAGTATCAAACTGCCAAAGAGTGTTTGTTTAAAGCATTCCTGAAGGCAGGACTCGGAGCCTGGGTGGAAAAGCCCATAGAACAGGATCAGTTTTCACTCACAGTCTAATTCACAAACTGCACATCACTTAGGAAAGGGAGTTCTTCTGGAAATTCCTGGTGGCCAGCACTGCTTTCTGGCATCTCCACAGCTGTCAAAACATCTTTTTGCTGTTTGGAGTTGGCCTGCCTTGGGGTTTTTTGGAAACTTGACAGGAACTGTTTCTGTTTTGCCTGAAGTATTGAAACTCAGTGATGATCTGACACATAATTGTATATTTTGTTATAGGAAAGTAATTTCTGGTTATTTCTAGAAATACTTTTGCTGTACTTGCAGTAAGGCTGTGCTTACTGTATATACACTGACTCATTTTTTCTGGGTTAAAATAATTTCTTTTTTTAAGTCAATGTCATCAAGTGCATGAAGAAACTAAAAGTTTCTCTAGGTTTTACACCACACTTTTAGGAAGTAGCTTGATTTTTTTACAAATAGGTGACAAAGCTGATTCTACTCCTCTGTTAACTTGTTTTTGAACTGCAGATATTTTTAGCACATAGATCACAGAGCCAGAATGGAGTCTGGACAGCTCGTTTTTTCCCAATTCCTTGCTCTTTAAAACCAGCTGCTGAAAATTTCATGTCTTTGATGTGTGTCTTTATTAGTCTGTGACCCAGTTTTTAACATGCAGCTTTTTATTCTGTTTTTAAAAATACATATACCTCCCATTTATACCCATTGTGAAGTCTTCATTTTTGTACCCTTGTAAACTGGAAACAGCAAAATAATGATTGGTAAGTTAAGAAGTTTAGTCTCTAATGTGCAGAAGCCTGTTTAGAAGTAGGTGATTTGTATGTCCCGGGAACTCACCAGAGTACAACCTTACCTGTAACAGTAATGGGACAGCCTAAAAAAAAATTTGCTCATTTTAAGGACACTGAGTCTGAATTGCCAAAACCAGTCCCTTGCTGGGTATTAATGGGAAGCTCTTGTAAGGGACAGAAGAGTTGTTAAAACTTATTTCCTGTGAGTTGTATCTGCTTTCACCCAAGTTGTTGTGTCTCTGAGGTTTCGCTGCCTTTTGGCTTTACACCTGTGATGGGCTCCACGAAGCTTATGAGGTACATTCATTTGTTTTGACTGTTACCTTAAAAAGTGTTTTTCCTAAAGGTGTGGACACTTCTGCTCTATGTGAAGATGCAAGATAGAAGTGAAACATTGTAAGGTCTGTTGGATGAGCTGCTGTATAGAAGGGGTTTCTAAAAGCATTTTTTAGTTCTTGCTATCAGTAGCAGGTGGGACAGTGTCTGGTACAGTGCGTGTCCAACCACATCCCATGGCTCATGCCCATCCAGGTGTCACCTGTGCTTTCTGAAGAGCATCTCAGAGACCCTCCATGTTCCCTGTGCAAACAAAGTGATGCTTCATGGCATGGGCCTTCTGACCAAACCCAACCCAGGCACCAACACTCCAGCTCTTGGCTCCTGTTCACTGCTCCTCTGGCCCCGCCCTGTGCCACACAGGGCATGAGACCAGCAGGCTGGTCTGTGCTTTGCAGTGAAGGCAGGGGTTCTTCACAGACCCACAGTGGGTCAGGGGTGCAGTTCAGAGCGGTGCTGGTGCACCCCTGGAGCTGCCTGGCCAAACCCTGCAATTCGTGGGGCTGCAACCAGAGTCAGGGGAGCTTAGCCCCAGCACCTCCGGGGTTAGCAAGTACTTGGAATGTTGGAGACTGGTGTAAAACCACTTCTAGACAACCAGGAATGCCAAGACATTATTGCTCAAGTAGGAACCAGTTTTTGTCTTCAAAAAATGACCAAACCTGGCAATCAGTTGTGCATTAGTTGAAGCCTCTGGGTTAATGTCTTGGCAGGAAGGCACTGAGGTGCAAACAGTACATTTGGGTGGTACTCTGCATAATAGCGAGCATTACTCTGGGAAGGGAAAAGAGTCTGTGACCCAGGGATCCCATCAGAAAAGTCTGATACATCCAGAGGTTGCTGCCTTTTCCAGATGCCCAGGGAACGGGCTACAGTGGATGGGCTCCATCAATTCACCCTTGTGGGTGGCTTCAGTCCCCCTGTCTGCTTCTCATGGAAACTAAAAGCACTCCCATGATGTCTGCAAGCCCAGCAAGGCTCTTGCAGTCCCCATCCAGCTGAGGTGTACATTAACCTATTCCAAAAGGAATGGATTTGTACGTGGTCAAACTTTGCAAGCACTGAGGCATCAGCCTTGTCTCGTTCATCTTGCAGAAGTTCTCTTTGGGGCCGTAGCTGAGCATGGGAATGTTTCTGCAGGGTTGAGGAAAAGCTGGTCACATTGTGTGCATTTTCTTGAGGTCATTCCTGCTCTTAGGGGGAATACACATTTTAAGGGACTCATTCAAAGGCTGCTGGCTCTTTCAAATTTTTTGAGGACTAACAAAGTAGTAACCCAAACTATTTTTTCTTTAACAAAGTTAAAAATAGGAGCAAAATATCTAAGTGTTATTACAAACATAGTTTTTTAAGCTGTTTGAATGAACAATTGAACTGTAAAGGAAATCTGTTCCATGCCAAAACCTTTTGACAAAGGAGTGGTGTCAGGTTATTTATGAGGAATGACTTGTCTTGTTTATAATTCTGGGATTTTAACAAGAAGTTTTCCAGGGTTGTGTGCAATCCATATCTGTGTTCTGGGAGTCAACAAAATACTGCTTGGCTTCCTTCAATCCCTTGTTCCTTGTCATGCCAGGGCTCTCAGCATGACCTGAGCTTTGCTCTGCACACAGGTTTGCAGTGCTGACCATGAAGGCCCTGCTCTGCCGTCTGCAGTGTGAGGATGTGGTGATTTCAACACTCGCTGGCTCCTTATTTTGTAAATAGCTGATTTTGTAGATAGTTGTGGGAGCTCTGCGGGGAGCTGCGCCCTTATTTTGTAAATAGCGGACTGTGTAGGTATTTGGTAGATTCTGACATCTAGTTGATCAGGGTTAGTCTTACCTGTTAAATGTCAAAGACTTTAAATTGTATTTAAGTTGTACGTGTTCAAATTTCAGTTGTATTAAATTGTATTTACCGATATCAAATGGGGCTTGTGTTGATTTCAATTGTAGTCCCTTGTGTTCAATGTAAATTTTATTAAACTCTGTTCAATCTGACACTGTAAGCAACAACAAATGGCCTGTATTTTGTGCTCTGTCCAAAGCCAGTAAAATCCTGCTGGCTGAGTATGGCCCCACCAGCTCTCAACACAGGGTTCCTCCCACCCTCAGCTGGCAAGAATGGAGCCTCTCTCTGCCTGGCCCCAGCCAGGGCCTTCCTGCACACAGCAGGACTGTCCAGAGAAGCAGCTCCCCTGAGCAGTGGCTGCGTGCTCGGGGTCAGCAGGCTCACAGGGGACAGCGGGTGTCCCCACCAAGGCAATGTTGGCCTGTCCCCTGAAACGAGCGGGCCCCCAGCATGAGCCACCTGCTCCTTTTCTAAGCTGCCCAGGTAACCTCAGCTGGGCAGGTGAGGCCATCACCGCCCAACCAGGGATCCTCAACACCTTCCTCTGACCCCCCAAGCTAATCTGAGGTCTTGGCTGGCACTGAAATCACCACTGCCACACATGTTGGTGAACAGGGGGCACTGCAGCTGTGCCCCAAAAGGAGGGCCTGGCTCTGGCCCCTCTAGGGCATCTCCACCCCTCTCCCCTGCCATGCAGGGCAGCCCCAGGTGTGGCCAGTGAGATTGATAAGGAGCAGGCTGATTTTAGGTGGTTAACTGGGGGCACATTTTGTCGGGAGTTTCTGCAGGGAAGCAGTCGTTCCTCGGAGAGCCTCTCGAGCAGGGATGTTGAGGGCATCTCATAGGAGCTGGAGGAAACCTCTGGGTGTACTTGGAGATGGAGGATTGCTCAAAGAAGGCACCGAGGGATGAGCCTTGTGCCAGAAGGCAGCGCTGGAGAGGAGAACAGAGCATCTGAACAGGTAAGGGAGCATGGGAGCAGAGGGAAGGTGCAGCTGAGACTGGAGGAAGAGCTTGGAGGTTTCTTATATTGACATGAATGTGCAAAGCAGGCAGTGAAGTGGAATATTAGCACTGCAGGGACTTGGGCAGGTGAGCCAGCACTCCGTGGAGGTGGTCACTTTGTTCAGCACCTCAAGTTGGAATTGCCTCTCTCAGGAACCGTTAAGAGGAGTTTCCAGGTTGGGGCTGGGCTCCAAAGGAAGACACCTGAAACTGCTTCTTTTGGGAAATCTGTAACTGGGGGAGGCTGAAAGGAGCTCACTGCTGTAACCAGCCAGTAATTGCTTCTGTTGTTTTAGCTAATAAACCCAGTGAGTTTTGTTTCCTGAGTGCACAAAACTTGATGGTATTTGTTAAACTCACTTGCTAAGTAGTGCGTTCCTTGAGCAAGCCTTGCCTCTTTGGCTTTTCCTAGAGGGTTGATCTGCCTTGCCTTGGAAGCAAGAGCATGTCCTGGTGTCTGGGGCTTTTGCTATTTTTTCTCTGTGCTTATCCTGTGCTGAGTCACTTGGACTGGGACGTGCCCCAGTTGAGCCCAACCTGGTGCCTTGTGTGGTTTTTGCCAGCACTGGGGGAAGGGGAAATCTTGCCGTACTGTTGGCCCCTTTCCTCCTCTGTCCAAAAGGATGTGTTTTAGGAAGTGTGATGTTGTTTTGTACCACTTGCTGTCACACCNAAAGGATGTGTTTTAGGAAGTGTGATGTTGTTTTGTACCACTTGCTGTCACACCTCCCCTTTCCCTTTTTCTTTGTAATTTCTACTTGGATAATTCCAGAAGAG
>WBMV01004672.1:0-18568 GCA_013396655.1 Campylorhamphus procurvoides
TGGGCAGTCTGTTCCAGTGTCTCCCACCCCCACGGTAAAGAATTTCTTCCTAATATCCACCCTAAATTTCCCCTCTTTCCATTTGTACCCTTTCTTTGTTGTCCTATCACTGCAGTTCCTGATGAAGAGTCCCTTTCTGGCTTCTCTCTAGGCCCCCTTCATAGCTATGTGAAGACTGTTGGTCAGAAAGAAAAGCATTCTTTAATCAAATCAAGCTAAAATGAACACGTTTCTGTTCTTGGTGGCATGGCCTTGTGCTTGTGTAGGAAGTTGGAAATGCCATACAACCCATTCAGCTTTGAGATTGCTTACAACTGCTGTGAAGTCATTACAGCTTTTATTGTAACTTGATTCTTGTTCTTCATAGGTAAAAATGATGTTGACAAGATGTGCAACTTCTCCATTTGCTCCCCTTGAGGCTGCATTAGGCCATGTGCTTTTTGGCTTGCAAAAGACACCTTCCAAAGTGAAGGGTGAAGGTGCTGCATCTTCCAACGGCTCTTCAGTCTGTGACCGGCCCTCTGAGCAGCACCATGATGGTCTTAAGAAAAGACAACCAAAGAAAACAGAATAAGTGACTTAAAACCCTTGGTGTCCATGACCACGGAATATGTTTGTACACCGGATTATGCTGGCTGAGGAGTTTCTTTAAGGAAATGCATGTGAGGAGGCGAAAGGACTATGTTGTGGTTTGCCTTTGGAATATGTTATGTAAGCTACTGTTCATGTCTGAATGCACAGGTTGGATTTGTAAGTTAAAACTACAGTTTTTTATAGTGTGATGAGTTTACTAATTTTTGTATTTATGACTACTTTAAATGCTCACGTGCTAAAAAGATAGTTTTGAAAATGTGACAATCATATTTGTTATTTTTTCTGATATATCACTTGTTTCGCCTCTTCCTGTCCCACAGTTCTCATGTTTCATTTGGATAACATTGATTTGCACTGTCAAGTGTTCACATCCCAAATAAGAAAGTCATCATCTGAGTAAGGCTTAATCATATTGCACTGTGTTAAACCACAAAAATTTACCATACTAATGCCTTTTAACTAGAAAAATAACTGAGTTATTGTTGTAATTCATATTGCACTGGTCTAGATTTTCTGCATTTACTTAAGTAAGTATTTTTCAATATTTTTCTATTTTTTAAAATGAGACTAAATTACCTGGCACTTTAAAAAATCTTTACAGCTAGCAAATAGAAAAATTTCTTTTTTTTGTTGTTGGCTTACTTTGATACCTTTTTTGCAAGCATTTGATATGCAGGTGTTTTTCATGTTACACTGGGGATTTGCATGTGGTTTGTAGTTATCTTTCAGTTCAGCTGGGGCTAGACATCTCTGCCTGCATTTTTGTCCAAGCCTATGCACTTTTTTCTTCTCAAAGACAGAAGAATACTGGAAAGTGCGTTTATCTTGTTTAGTCAGCACCCTGCAAGCTGGAAGACAGGGATAGGGTGAGGAATGAAACCACCATAATCCACAAAGAAGTTGTTAGTGAGCTGCTACACCACTTAAGACACTCACAAGTCCATAGGGCTGGATGAGGTAGCTGATGGAAGAGTTCACTGAGCCCCCTTCTGTCACTGACCAGGAGTTTGGCAAACTGGGATCGTCCCAGGACTGGAAATTAGCAAATGTGACAGACCTCTACAGGAAGGGCTGGAAGGAGGGTCTCAGGAACTACTAGTCTGACCTCAGTGCCAAAGTGGGTTATAGCACAGATCATCTTTAGTGCCATCAAGTAACATGTACATGACAACCAGGGGATCAGGCTCAGCCAGCCTGGGTTTAGGAAAGGTTAGGAAAGGCAGGTCCTGCTTGACCAACATGATCTTGACAAAGTGGCCCATCAGTGGATGAGGGAAAGGCTGTGGAAGTGTCTGGCTGGACTTCAGAAAAGGCTTTGACACTGTTTCCCACAGCATTCTCCTGGAGAAACTGGCTGCCCATGGCTTGGATGAGTGTCCTGTTCTCTGGGTGAAAAACTGCCCAGATGGCCGGGCCCAGAGAGTGGTGGGGAATGGAGTGACATCCAGCTGGGGCTGCTCACCAGGGGTGTGCACCAGGACCCAGTGCTGGGGCCAGCCCTGATTAACACCTTCATCCACAGTGGGATGAGGAGATCGAGGGCACCCTCAGTCTGTTTGCTGGTGACACCAAGGTGGGCAGCAGTGTTGATCTGCTGAAGGGCAGGAAGGCTCTGCAGAGGGATCTGGACAGGCTGGAGTGATGGGATGAGGCCAGTTGTGTGAGGGACAATAAGGGGAAGTGTCGAGTCCTGCACTTCAGTCACAACAACCTGTAGCAGTGCTCCAGGCTGGGGGAAAAGTGGCTGGAAAGTTGCCCATTGGAAAAGGGTGGAGGTGCTTGGCCAAGAAGGCCAATGGCCCCTGGCCTGTACCAGCCATGATGTGGCAGCAGGACAGGGCAGTGACTATCCCACTGTGCTGGGCACTGGTGAGGCCACACCTCAAATCCTGGGGGCAGTTCTGGGTTCCTCATGACAAAGAAGACATTGAGGGGCTGAAGAGCATGCAGAGAAGTAAATGGAGTTGGGGAAGGGTCTGGAGCCCCAGAAGCAGCTGAGGGAGCTGGGGGCACTCAGCCTGGAGAAAAGGAGGCTCAGGCTCATTCTTGCTCTCCACAACCCCCTGACAGGAGTGGGAAGCCTGGGGAGTCAGGTTCTGCTCCCAGAATTAGAAGAAACAGCCTCGAGTTTTACCATGTGAGATTTAGTCTGGGTGTTAGGAGAAATATATTCACTGAAAGGGTTGTCAAACACAGGAACAGGCTGGCCAGGGAAGCAGTGGAGTCACCATCCCCTGAGGTGTTTAAAAGTCATGTACATGTGGCAGTTGAGGACATGGTTTAGTGTGAGGCTTGGCTTGACTTGGTGATCTTTAAGGGCCTTTCCAACCTAAACCTTTCTGTAATGTCAGAAGTACAGAACTATTTATTAGCACTTGCTGAAATCTTACTGCTTTCTGCTTGTTGCATCCTTTCCTGCTCATGATGTGAAGCAGTTTTAAGGGGTGTACACTTCACAACTCAGAACTCTGACATTTTAGAGATGTTACATTGCTTAAGAATATATTCTTTTCAGAGGAATCTTTAATTGATGTGCCAATTTTTAGAATAAATTATTTTTGCAAAATTAGATCATTTGTCTTCAGAGAGTACTGCTGTGAAGATTATTCTTCAGCAAGAGAGGGTGGGTTAATCTTCGTGCAGGGATGCCAAGAACAGTGTGGAGGGAGATCTGATTTGAAAAGACAAAGTTCTAGTTCCAGGTACATATCTAAGTTTAGAAAAGCTGTCACCAATGCTGTGCTTAGAGAAGAGAAAAAGAAAAAAGCACCAAAGAAATTGCCTGTCTAGTCACAATTCCATGGTAGTGACCAAAATCATTCAACTCTGTTTGAAATCAAACTTTATAGCAAACGTAGTGTACCTTGAAAGCTAAAATCACCTTTTTCTTTAATACTGAAGAATTAAAAACTCCAGTCACAGTAAGGATCATATTCCTTACAGTTTTACACTGAAACTCTGTGCAGTTATAAATGCTTGGATGATTCACTTAGTGTTTCATTTTTTGTAGCTTGATGTTGTGGATGTGGGGATTAACTTGATGCTACCAACTAACTAGTTAATGATCAACTAGTTGTTAAACAACACCAGCAAATGCTGCCTTGTCTATGGTTTTAAAACTTGTGGATTTTTTTTTTTGAAGAGGTGTAAATGTGTGTAAGATCACACAAACCATACAGAATCAGATTGTGGTATGGAACCATGTTGCACAGATGTGAAATCCTGTCTGATAACTGGCTGCTCTTAGCCCAAATAAATGTGAAAATGTGCTCAGCTAATTCTTCAACAAGTTTTTAACAATTTGAAGGAGAATATATGTTGTTGTATTCATTTTTGGACTTGAAGACAGTATTAAAATTTTCTAAAAATTGTTTTTCTTGACTGAACACCTTAAAAGTAATACACACCACACTAAAAATGTGTTTTATTATGTCACAGAACAAAAGTTGTGCTGAACGAATTCCTGTTACATGCACTATGAAAACAGATCTTTGTGTTTTAAAGATCTCAGAGGCTTCCAAAGGAGTGCTGCTCAAAAGAGCTCCATACTGAATATTTACATGCAAATGTTCTGAGAATTATGTTTTATAATGCAAAAAAAAAGATAAACCAGTTGCTCAGGTTTTAAGCTGATTTTTGTAGAAGATTTGAATGCAGTCTGTCCAGGATGCCTTAAATAAACAATTCCTTCCTAGATTTTGTGCTGATAGTTCTCTGTCTGGTAAACTCTGCATGAGAATTCTGGTAAGAATTTCTTTATAACTATTCTGGTAAACTGTGTCAGATTCAGCACAACTGCACATATGAACTAGTTGGCTGGATATAATTTGGTCATTAGCCTGGTAAAAAATTAGAAGTAGCTGCCTTGTGCCTTTCAGAAGTTGCGTTACCAGCTCAGTTCTTGGGCTGGGAGAACCTATTCCTGATTAATCCAATTGCTGTTCTCAGTAGTTTATATTAAGTACAGCTTTCTGTAAAAAGAAATACAAATACCTTAGGATTGTGCTTCAGGAACACAGCTGAAGTTTCTTATGATTTTAAATGCTATTTGTTTTCCTCTTGTATTTTTACTCCATTTTGTTGGAAAAAAATGTGGAGAGAGGAGGATATCATACAGACAGTGCTGTCATCTGCAACTTGATTCTTCAGTGTGTTATTAGGCAAGACACAGTTGCTCACGAATTCCAAACATCTGTCCTATGTAGGAATCTGAATCTGCTCAGCATAAGGGCAATGCTGAAACCTAACATCTTCCAACAATCTAGACAGTAAATGCAACCTTTACATGGAACAAATAGCCTTAATTGATAAGGTGAATCCTCATTTCTAAGGTCTAAGTGAAGCCTTACAATGAGCAGCAACAGAGAAACAGCATTTGACACTTAGATGAGAATCAAAAATGTGTTGTAAATAGTAATTTGCATTTGTTCTGATAAAACTGCTCCATTAAGCAATCAGATGCCTTTTGTGAAATGTGTGAAATTGTTCAGCAAGGAACAGATAGCAATATGAACGCTGACAGAAATACATTAATATTCCCAGGCATCAACAGCCTATTGCACACTGATCTGCAAGTGGGCTTTATCTACACTTCAGAAGTAGAATAAAATAGGGATGAATCTGACAATATATAAGGAAGATATTCCTTATGATGAGGGTGGTGAAACGCTGGAACACATTGCCTACATGGTGAATGCACCATCCCTGGACACATTCAGGTTAGATGGGGTGCTGAGCAACCTCATCTCATCGAAGATGTTCCTGCTTATTGCAGGGGAGTTGGAGTAGACAACCGGATGACCTTCAGAGGTCCCTTCCAACCCAAACTATTCTGTGATTCTTTGATTCCGTGAAAAAAAGCTTATTCAAAGTTGCTGAAGCACGCTGTCAAAGTGGTTGAGACAGCCTTGCTGACCTTGAAAGCTGATGGGGCCAGTGCTGTGTAATTCTTATGAAACGACCCCAAAAGCAAGAAACTTTGTTGTCTTTGGCTGAAATTTTATCAAGCCCTCTGGCACATTTTTCTATGATAAATACAAGTTGTTCTAGTAGTAGTAATTTCAATCACAAATCACCTTTGGTTTGGTCAGATTTTCTCCACTTTAAAAGAAGACCATTATCATACAGTTGAATACCAAGCCTGTATTAGCTAATCTTGTGGGGTTTTTTTTGTTTATTTGATTTGGTTTTTTTGCTTGGGCTTTTTTTTTTGCTTTTTTTTTCCCCAAATTTGAAGTAAGAACACTGAAAGATACTTTGATCCAGAGCTTTTTGGCACATGTTCTGTTTTTGAAAATAATATCCATTTATAGCCCTGGGATTATATTAGGAATTATATGGAAGCATTTTTGAGTTGTCTTTCAGTGGAGTTTGAGTATACCTTTGAGGCACTTAAGAAGATTGCACTGAGATATGAACTCACATGGTTCTACTGTCGTAGCAGAATGTCAGAAAAATCCAACATTAAGAAATGAGTTTTATATTGAAGAGAGTACAGTTTCATGGGAACTGCTTTGTCACACAAGTGACTTCTGCTGTTCAAATGTTGTTTTTGTGAAAACTTTGCTATCTTTACTTACCTGTCACTCATCATGCACCAAAGCCTGGTCCTGACTTCCCAAAATGAGCTGTTGTCCAGGAAAGGAGGTGATTTGTGCTTGATTTCTAGCTTGTGAAAGCCTAAAACAGCAGGAGACAGAGAGGCTGAGTGTGCTTTACTTGAAATTTTCAAGTTGAGCAAAGGGAAAGAGCAGAGCATGGGAGCAAGTCCCATCTCCCTGAGCAGCTGCCTTTGTATTAGCCAGGGCATGTTCTTTGGCTTCAATCCAGATATCCAATATATTTTTAGTCCCCTTTAATTCAGTATAGCAGGTGAATGTTAAGGAAACATTTAACTTTCCTGTCTGAGAGTTCAGATGCTACTCTGGCAGTCACACTCCCAACCAGCCAAGACTTTTACCTGTTGGGACTGGAGCTCCTTCACAGGGGTAGCTCATGTGGTATGTTTAGCTCATGGCAGACCCTCCTTGAGAACCAGCAGGCTGGGAAAAAGGATCAGCAGAGAACTGCCCTTTTAGCAAGAGTCTCTTCTATAGGGGTTGGTAGAGTTTTAAAATCAATTTATGTTTCAGAGTCTGACAATGAACAAAGGAGAGCTGGTGACCTTACTGCCAAACTTCAGTCTGAATTTGGAAGCAATGTTGCACAGTTTCAAAAACTTGTGTTCCAATAATTTGTGTTTCTTCTCCTGTGACTAGTACACATGTGCTTTGTATTTATACTGGACATTATGGATTAAAAAGTTCAGGATCAGGTTGGATTTCTCTAAATCTCTCTCTCCAAAGTGTAATCCAGATGTCCTGGATTTGGTTTAGAACTGTCTTGCCAAAGGAACAGTTCCTTAAAAATCAAATGTGTTGACTGTTTTTTCCTTCCATTATCTTTACCTAAATCTCTTGCTTATATCAGACTGAAGTTTTATTTGATTAAGTTTGGCAGGAACTGGATGATAATTGAGTTTAGAAGAAGCTGAAGCACAAAGGCTGTTAAAAAACATAGTTACAAGGCTAATATCTATTAAGTGAGAATATACAGATGCCAAATGCTAGAGTTTACCAAAGTCCAAAAAAATCTAGTGCTAATATTTCAGAAAAGCAGTGAATTTTCAAAAAACAACCCCAAGAATTGCTCTTGAGAATATCCACTGTATACAGACATAGGAACTGAGTTCCCAAATTGTGCATTGCTGTGTTTGTGTTCTTGTCCTCAAATACAAATGGAATGAGCACAAGGTTAATGAGCTTCAGAATGAGCTCAGGCAAGAACACAAGGAACCAGGACAAAGTGGAGTAACTCCTGGGAATGCTATGCAGTGTGCTATTACTATAGCAAGAGGAGGGAACCTAGACTGCTCTCAGAAATTAACTGGCAATATGGTTCTAACACTAGTACAACCCTATTGTTGCTGACCTAAGAGGTGACATGCTGCATTTCTGGGTGTGTAGCTGGTCTATATGGATGTCTATGAAATTAGAGCATCAATGCTGTAAGGAAAAGCAATGATTAAGAAGGTCAAGCTGGGTAAGACCCCTGGGGATATGTTTCCAGCATGAACTGCAAGAATGTGACTAGGCATTTCAAGTTATTAATGAGATGTGTTTCTGATACCTTTAAACAGTGCTGATTTTTAATTTTATTTTTTATCTTTTTTCTAGTGTGGGCTTTTTTGCTCATCCAGGGGTCTCACACTGGTGAATCTACTAGATCTTTACTGTGAAAGGAAAGAACAAGAAAATTTATAAAAGTTATGGGCTGTCTTTGGCACAGAGGCTGACTGACTCAGTACATCAAGACTTTTGGCTCAAGACAAGTGGAAGAGAGAACATTGCCTGTCACCAAGTTCTGTACAATCAGCTCGAATTGTACAGCTGATGCACATGGAATATTTTTTTTTCGTAATACAGCTATTTCAAGTGAAACTGGTAAGTAATGAACCCTGAGCAAACAACAACAGAAAAAGCTACTTAAGTTGCACGGTGTATAATTAAGCTGTGGAATTCACTGCCTCAGGTAGAAGTGATAGCAATTAGATACCAGTTCTCACTCAGGCAGGCCTCAGAGAGTTTTGTCAGACACTGGGACACAGAATTATTAGGGCTGAAAGGGCCCTCTGGAGATCATCCAGTCCAACCCACTGCCAGGTGGAGCAGGTGACACAGGAATGCATGCAGGTGGGATTGGAATGTCTTCAGAGAGGGAGGCTCCACGACCTCCCTGGGCAGATGTTCCAGTGCTCTGCCACCCTCAGTGGAAAGAAGTTTTACCTTGTGTTGAGGTGGAACTTCTTGTGTTTTAGTTTATGGCCATTAGAATGCCTGACCTGCTCTCAGATTTTCTCTAGGGATGTACCATTGGCATCTACTCTTGGCTGACCCTGTTACCCAGGGAAAGGCACAGACAGCCCAGGGAAATTACAGAGATCAGCATATCTGGAGTGTGAAGGATTGGCTTCAGCCTAGGAAACCCACCTTCCATGACCATAGTGTCTCCCCTACCAGGGAAATAAAAAGCTCCTGGGCTTGGGAGACCACTGAGCTGGTCCTGTGTTGCAATAGGAGTGTTTATATTTGGTTCTGGAAGGTGGGCCCTTGTCTTAGTGTTTCCTCTCATGTAAAATAGAAGCCATTCTTTTGCCTCACTGCAGTTCATTCAGTTATTTGTAGAATGCTTTCAGGAGCCCAGATGAAAAGGTGTTCTAGATGCACGAATCACTAGCGTTGACCAGGGTTGCTTTGTTGAGGGGTTTTTCCAGCTGAAAATTGAATGGAAATACTTTTTTCAAGAAAATTACATTGGTTAAAATTGTCTTTAACTCTGGGAAGCAAAGAGAGTCAATAAAATTATTTTTGTCTGAAAAAAAGGTTTTTTTGAGGGGAGTAAAAATTATTTTAACTACAAGTAATATTTATGAAAAACTGTTACCTATTTGTCATGGCAAAATGGTAAAACACTTTAACAAAATGAATAGTTTTTTGAAAAAAAGCTGTTTCCTCAGTTACATTCAATTCATTTGCTTAGATATAGACTGAAAATTTTCTTCAAAGCTGTCATCTCATTCAGAAAGCACACTTTGAATTTAATGAAAATTTTCATTAAACAGTAGCAAATATCTACTCTGTGGTAAAAGGCACCCACTTTTTCCCCCCTTGGGACAGATTTTTACTTTAAGAATCATAATGGTACAGTTGGAAATTTTCTGTGATGATACAGTATTTTGAAAGCTTGGGCAGGGGGGAGAGAAGTTCTTACCTACCAGGTTGTGATCTGCTAATGTTACTGGTGACTTGCCTTGGTGTTTAGGTTGCAGGTTAAGAGTTTTATTTCAGTACTCTGGTCATAAAAGAGGTTTTGTTAGTTTCTGATGTCAGCAACATTAAAATAAGCATTGTTCTTCTGTTGGAGGGCCTTGAAAAGCTTCAGGCTGACAAAAAAAGAATGTCTTAGTCCTATTTACAGCAGTCAAGTCCTTTTTGCTTCCAGTGCTAAGCTGGTGCTAGAAGTACCTGCTTAAGCCTATCACACTGTGCTATTAATAGTGAGAGGATATTGATTTTTTTAAATTTTGTATGAACTTATGCCATTGTGCTTCTCATTTTATAAGGATGGAGCATCTCAAACAAGTGGGAAAAGCATTTGTTCATCTGGCTTTTGGTTGGTGTTACGGAAACATAAATACTCTTGAAAGACAAAGGAATATAAGAAAAGTGTTGAAGCAGGCAGGGGTGCAGTGTATGCTTCTACTTTGGTAGCGAAGAAGCCTCAGTGACCAGGAGGAACAGCTGCAAGCAGAGGAATGTGAGTTTTCTTATCCTTTAGTCCTTGGTGCCCCACTCAAGTGTATTTATTGCCTGTCTATTCTCAGGGCTGTGACTTAAATGTTAGGAAAACCTGTAAAACTTGGCAACCATCTCTCCGTGGAGTGAGGGCTGAAGGTATGTTTAGCATTAGCTGAACAGAAAGGTCAGCCTTGGTATGAATAGTGAAAAGCCATGGGTTACCCATGCACAGTTCTCTTGGATCTAATTGGAGTACCTTACTTTTGTTATATCTGTGTTGTTGTGTTGACCAAATCTGAACTATGAAGGTTGGACTTGACAATCCTAAAGGTCTTTTCCAACCTAAATGATTTGGGGGTTTCTGAGAGATACACCTCTCCTCTACTTGTTGGGTGTTATTCTGCCTCATATTTCTGTGACTGGTTAGTGGGTGTGCAGAAGTTCTCATACAGCATGAAAAGGGTGGGTTAGGCGCCTCCAATATAACCTGTGAAGTGACCCAAATGCTTCTGTTGACCTGTCTGGAGAGCTTGATGTGAACAGTTTTGCTATTTGCCAAAACTCTTTGCCAAAGGAATTACAGATAAACTGTGATAAAGTTTGAATGACCATTGCCAACTGTGATGGCATTCACATAGCAAAAACATTGCCCCATGTACCCCAAAAAACATTTGAAATGTGGTATAAACAAGCAAGCTCAGAAAACGCAGCCCCTGCTTCTAGCATTCTGTGTTTAGGTATTGGCAGTGCACTGAAGGCTCTAGATACATTTGTGTTCATTTAAAGCTTTAGCCTGAACGCTTGACAGAGGATGCTTGGAAAGATGCTGAACACATTTGATGTTTTATTCCCCTTGGGTGCACAAATTTCCAAAGCTGCTCTGATGATCTTGACCTGGAGATCCATCACTGAGCATACGGTCGGTCCTTGGCTCATGGTCAGGTGAGAAGAGTTTCTGTGGAGCCATTACACTCTGTTCTATCTATGGGGTCTGGGCACATATTAAAGGCTTCGTTTCCTCAGCCATGAAATCTTTTTTGAGTGGTTGCATTCTGTCTTGTAAGTGCTCTGCTTAGGGCTTTTCCAACATGTGTTCACAAGCCTCTATGGATGTGCTTGCCATAGTAATTCCTGGCTACAATTTATTTTGAACATCTTGCTCCTCATAGGGTTTGGAGAGAGAAGAATCATTTCAAGTGGGAAATGACATCCACAATTCCCATGGCATGGACCAAAGCCGAGTGCCTCACTCTTCTTTAGAAAGTCTTTCCCTTTCTAAGGGATGGACAATAAAGACATGCTAATTCCATCAACATATATAACTGTTCTCATTTTACCCTTTCTCTCTGCTCATTGTCATCATCTAAGACAGTCTCTTACCAAAAAATAGATTACACTAACCTCCTCTGTTTTGTATTTGCAGCTTGCCTAGTTAAATGTGTTTCAACCAATGAGCTATTGCTTGTTGAGCCACTGCAAATGTTTTGTCCATGCTCTGACTATTAGATTTTTAATTGCCTGCTAAATTACATCTTTCCCACCTTCCCGTGGTTATGTTATCTCCTTTGACATTCACATTATAAAGTAACAATATTGTAATTATTTCTGAAAAAAATGAAATTACTTTGTCTGTGAGACATTCAATCTTAGCAGCTCTAACAGGGTGGAATTGTTGGGTGACATGCAATAGTGTCATCCTGCAAAATATGAAAGAAAGTTACAAAAGGAATGTGAAAGTAAAGCCATAAGCCTGTAATCACACACATGATTCAAGAAGGGGGGAGTCATCTTGGTGTCAATTGAGATAGATTAGAACCTGAAGATCACTGTGTAGGGTAGGAGAATGTAAGTTTTGTGTGTGGTGGTTAAGACCAAGATGAAAGAGACCTAGTAAGTCAATTACCCAGCATGGAAGGTATTACCTTAGCACACATACAGTTAATTAGGACAGCATGGACCAGAATGTAGGAAGTGTTATTCATGGAGCAATACTCCATCTGCAGGGACCAATACTTGCCTTCCAGGGCTCACCTCCATAGCTGAGTATTTCCAGGCCTGAGAACCTGGAGTTATGATTGACAAGGTGTAGATTTTGATGAGAAGCAGGACAGGTTGTACACAGGCTCTCTGGACTGTGTATGAACTGCTGAGCTTGAGGTGGTGGAGAACACCACTAAGCTGCTCTCTTCATTTAGGGAGGTAATTTCCATTCTCATCTCTGCACCTCCAGTAGTCACAGCACCCTGATGCCTTGAGGGGAAGAAGAATCTGCAACTTGGCTGCTTGTTTGAGCAAAGTGTTTCTCCCTGTGAGTTCTGCATCACTGTGCTCTCTGCGCACACAGCCTTGATGATGTCTTTTAGCTTTCATATTTGAAAATCTATTAGGAAAAACTTACTGTTTTGGAATATTCCTAAGATTCTTCCCTTATCTGCCTTATTTTGTTTTCTGCCACCTCTGAGGTCTTCTTAGTGTGTTCCCATGGCTCTGAAAATACATGTTCAGTCATCTCCAGTCTTGGGCAATGGTGCTGATAAAGTTCTGTACTCTGAGCAGCATCAAAGTATCCCTGTCAGCTCTCAAAACAGAGAGCTTGGTTTAGTTTTTTTCTTCACTTGTCTGTCTACAAGCAGTCATTGGAGGATGTTGCACACAAGTAGTGGTGGAGAAAGAGAACCCTTACACTAAGAGAGCAAGAGGTATTCCAGATTTCGAGAGTGAGGTGAATTTGCCGTAATATTTTTTTATATGCAGCTGAAGTACGTCCACTGGAATTTAAGCATGCCACATCCTGGGGTTGCAACAGAGTTTGTAGCTGTTCCGATGCCTGACTGCCTTACCTGCCACACGGTCGCACCTGCCAAGCTGTACTTCTGCACGGCCCGGGGGACATCTGGTGGTGAGAGCAGTCCTGGCATCCCGCACAGAATTCCGCGGGATCCGGGATGCAGCACAGTCCAGGCAGCACAATAGAGATGGCTGTGACCGCTCACATGTGCAGCAATTTGCACAGCAAGAATTTAACACAGAACTATTAAGTACAGAGGCAGATAATTAGTCCAACTTAACCAACTGCACTTTTTTCATGCACAAATGCTGCCCTGGTTTGAAAAGGAAAAGAGTGTGTTCAGGCTCCTGTATATGCAATCAAAAAGTGCTTCTTGACCCATCTGAAATTATCATGGGATCTATCAGGATATTGTAGGATTCGTTGTTTCTTGTAGTAAAAGTAAGGAGTGAACTTTTATCTTTATTCCAAAACAAATAAATGGTATTTGCTTTGAAGGAGCTGTGCTAGTCCAAATTGGTTGATGATCTAGTCCAAAAGCTGACAAATTTTTCTTTTCCATGATGAGCAAACACCATGCAGGTCCTTTTTTGAGGAACAGAAGCCTTGCATTCCACCTCCTGCATTTACGATGTTACGTAAGTACAAAACAGGTAAGTAGCAAACCATCAACAGTAATGTAGATCTAGTAGTTGATTTGCATGTTTGTTTACCTCTTACTTCCAAGGAAGAGGTTTGCTTTATAATTGAGACTTACATAATTTAAATTACATGTGAATTGCATGTAATTTAAGTTTCTTGTAAATTACAATTTATGTTTCACGTAGCAGCTTTCCTAGTTGAAATATGTTCAACCTGCATCCAATCGTGTATATATGCAAAAGTTCTGTTTCTTTCACTGAAATTTAGTGGAGGATAGAAATCTGCACTATCAGAACTAGTTGAAACATAGCCAAAGGTCAGAGACAAGCACCAGGTCTTTGGAACAATCCCCCACAGCATGTTTTCCATTCAAGTCTCCTCCTGACAATGAACATCTGGATCTGAAAATGGCCTGTCTTCAGTATCCACTGTGCATCCCTGAAACTGGCAATATTATACAATAAACAGCCACCTTCTCTGTGCCTTTCTGTATGTGTATAAAATCTGCCATGGTTGAAGTCTGTCTTTTGTGAAGTTCCAGATGTAATTGTCTGGAGTTAACTTACAGGACTTCTGTCAAAAGGAATTAAGTATTTCAGCAACTCCTGGGCCAATTCCATGACAGAACTAAAAGAGCTGACTGCTTTCCACATCAGCTGGCCTTACTTAGGGGAAACATCTCAAATGCTTTCAAAAGTAAAGCAGTTGTCATGCTTCCATTGCTTCCTGCAACAAAGTTCTTCTCACCAAAAGAGTTTCAAGGGAACAAGTGTCGTTATTTTTCTCTGTGTCTATGAATGTTGGGAAATATATGACAAGAAACTGGGAGAGGAATAGATTTTAGGACTTTGAACTAAAATATTTTGTCTGAGGAAAGCCTCATCTGTTCTTGATGGCAAAGGCAGCCTGATGGCAAAGGTGTGAGAAGGAGGCATGTGCTGTGCTTAAGACACACAGCTGCAAAGGAAACTGATCAGTTTCAGGAATAGATCTTCAGTGGGCACAGAGGGTTCTCCCATCATTTTCAAGTGCTCATCTGGAGTCCAGAGCCTCTCTTGAAGCTTCCTTTTAGATATGAAATTCAGGAGCCTTTATAGCCAGATCAAGTGCACTTTTCCCCCATTGCTCATGATAGTAATTGTAGTATGAGAAAATATTACTCAGTATCACTAAGAAATACTCAATTATGTACAATTAAAACTGTGTTCCATCATGAATTACTTTCCCCACAAAACACTTTCCCACAGTCATTTTATCCACTGAAATCCCAGCTGGAGCAGGCTGGCACAATTAATGCAAAGTCCTTGAAGTCAAAGTGATTTAAAGGGACAAGGGATCTTTTTCTAAGGTTATCAGTTTAAGGATGTCTGGCACTTGGTCTTCAGGCTGTGAGCTGTATAATCCTTATCTTGGTAAGGTCAGCAGCAATGTCTTCACTGACTTCAGCAGAAGAGGACCTTACATCATTACTGCTCAAGGATGATCCGTTGAATCATTTCACTCTCTACAGCGTAACAGCTGTGTGTCAGCTGTGATTATTCCATTCCTTGTTATTCAGGTTTTCTCTCATTTCCTTCTGCTTTTCTGTTGCAAATGGCATTTCACCTTCCCTGTTTCATATTCCACCAGACTTAATTTGAAATGCATTGGTCTTATGTACAATTTTTGACACCACAGATTCCTCCTGTTCCTTGTAATTTTCAGTTCTGCAATCTGGGGTGGGATGTAAAAACATCTTTCCTAATAGTGTGGTAGTACTTTTTCTGAGAACTCTAATTTAGAGGCAATGTCTAGTCACAAAATATCGGTGTAGGTACAAGGTTGCTCAGAAATTGCATCTAGGAGCTTACAGATTTTTTTAATTAAAAATGGTAAAAAGGAGCAAAGTATTTAAACTTGATTATGTTGTACAAACAGCTATTGTTTTTCAGGTTTGAGGTTTTGTTTTAAAATCATCCTTCTTATAAACAAAAAAATAAAAAGTAAGCAAACAAAATATGTCTGTGTCACAAGGCTCATTTCTAATTCAGCTGACAGGGCTGGGTGATCCCAGGGAAGGGTGGAAGGGTGAAAGTAACTTTCTACTGCTGTTATGTCACTTTGAATTGCATGTGTTCATGAACACATAGGTACTGGTGATCTTTCCTTTTTAACTTTAATTAGAGGAGGCTTTGGCTCTGTGTCACTCTCTTTGGAATGATTGTTCACATTGTGTCCTGCAAGAGTCAAGTGTGTAGGTGTAATGTATAATATATATGTATGCAAAGTGTATTTGTTGTAAAACCCAAAGGATATACCTTGTAATCTTTGAATTATTCAAAATAGAGGACCAAGTGATGGGTTCAACTGCAGTCAGCTGGGTAGATGGTGTCACTAACTGATAAATTTGGCCTAATGCCTGTTTATTGTGATACTTGATATTTTTGGCAAAATACATAAACAAATATTCTGGTATTTTTCTTGTCAGACAACATGAATACCACTCTTGCTTTATTCTCATTGTCTTGGCAAATACTTTATGGCAAGTATTCAACACCAAATAACATATGAGTCCAAGTACAGTGCAAAACCCATTAGGTCATGTATTTTGGCATTCCTCTGGGCTGCAAGGTCTGCCACAAACTTGGCTGAGCTGTATGTGATGCTGATAGTATTTCCCGTGCAGCAGAAATCAGATACCCTTTTCCCTTTGCATACAGAGGTATAACCTGGTTTTGTGGATAGTATGTGTGGTACATTACTCCTAGACTTGTTTGCCTAACCCAGACCTGTGTGTAAAAATGACACAGGTAAAATTGACGTGTTTAAAATATGCCTTTGTTAGGACTTCCTAAGAGCATTTACACCACTGTTGCATTCATGTGCTTTTTTCCCATCCTGGCTTTGCTTTTCAGTGTTTGTAGCACATCCCACACCCAAACCTTCCTCTCCACCATTGCCCCTGGTGGTTTTGATCAGCTTAAACTACCATCAATTGCCATAAAGTAATGAATTCTTCTTGGAAGATCTCCCTGGAAAATACAAGACTTTGGCTCCTCCACCAGTATTTTGTTCTGCAGAGAGTGGCTCTGACATGCATCCTTCAGTTATCAGAGCAGAAGTCAAGGGGTTTTCTGCATGCTGAAGCTCCTTTTCCAGCAACACCCTGGAGATATGAATAGCAACCTGCTCATAAGTCTCTTTTGATCCTGAAATTCCTGCTAACTGATTGATAAATAGGAGGTAGTCGCCTCAGTATCTCCATGGGTATGACATTTGATTCTTAGGAATTACTGTGTGCTGGAGTTTCAGATGGGCTGCATGCACAATATATCTTACTCTTGGCCTTCTAAGTACTGAGCTTAACAAACCTTCATGACCCTGATGACTGTTGTACTCACACACGTACTTGGTTGTTTTTCAGTGTTTTTCAGAAATGCTTAGGTGTCAAATTTACTAGAATCAGTGGAAGGACTCCATCTAGCAGTATGTATCCTAAATCAGTGGTGAAGACAGGAAGTGTTTACAGGCAACTTGAGAGTCAGATCAATTCTGCAGTAGGTTACCAACATAATCTTGGTGAGTCTGCTAACAGACTGAGCTATTGTTCGAAGGAATTAAAGTATTGCCAGGAGTACTTTGATAATGTTTTCTGTTATTAAATATTCCTTTGCATTCAAATTTCTCTATGCTTTTCCTATAAAAAAAAATCAACATTTGCATATTTACACCTGGTCACTTCCCACCCATGTAAATATTAAGTCTGAGAAAACAAACTCAATTTAAGGTAGAGCTTGAAATGTTTATGAAGGGAACATAAGATGCAGTTACTTACCTTAACAGAGACTCTCTGTGAGAACTGAAGGGGACTTTTTCAGTTCTGTTTTTCCAAGACACTGCTCTGTGCATGCCACAAAAACTCAAAAGATACAAAAGTGCATGTACCTGCTGAGTACTTTCATGTATTTACAATTTTAGTCTAGAGAAGAAACAAGACTCTTGACAAATTCCTGTTATTTACAGAATTACAGAATTTATTTGGTTGGAAAAGACCTCTGAGATTATCGAGGCAAACCTATGATCAAACACCACCTTGTCAACCAGATCATGGCATTATATTATTATATACTATATATTATTAATTATTGTATGTTTATACAGTCTTACTATATTTATATATTATATTACACATTGACGTATTTTCCCATTATCTCCTGATATTAAAAATATCTCTAATGGGACAGTTGATTGTTGATAGATGCAAATATTGTCTTGATTTAAAACAAGTGAGACTCTGGATCACTGATACTTCTCAGTCAATTCTCTTATTTCTTCAGCTATTCTGAATTAAAGCTAAAAAACTGGCTATGTTTAAGTCCCCCTCTAACAATTGGCAATAGAGTTAGTGGGAAATAACCTACTTGGCAAAGTTTCCCATGCTGATCTCGCCTACTGTGGGTTCATTTTGCACAACTGTTTTCATGAATTTTGCACTTTCTCCTCCCCAAAGAAATGTCTTTTCTGGATGGCAAATAATCTGCCACAAAATCTTGTGCCTGCAGACAGTATAGTTGGTTTCAGGGCTCCCAGAGCTGTTGCTTCTGAGAGACAGACACCAAACACATACAAAAAAGTACACCCAAAGCCAGCCAGACTGAGGTGCTTCACATACAACTGGTGCCCCCTTGGCCTCTGGGTTCTTGCTGGCCTGATCTGTAGATGCTGGAATGAAGGACACCATGTGTGAGGCCACCCAGGGCAGAACAGAAAAGCTGCAAACACTTTAATGCCCATACATGGTGCCACACACATTCTTTTGGATAAACTGGATAAACTGGGCACCTCGAGTGGCTGACAGTGAAAACGGACCATGCACCCTGAGTGCTTTGTCCAGTTCTGGACTCCCGAGAAGAGTGAAGACAGGGAGCTACTACAGAGGGTCCAGCAAAGGGACAAAGATGATTAAGGGACTGAGGGATCTGGGCCTTGTTAAGAGAAGACTGAGAGGGGATCTCATTAATGCGTATAAATACCTCCAAGGTGGATGCCAAGCGGATGGTGCCAGCCTCTTTTCAGATTAGGGAAACCTCTTTTAAGATTAACATTTTCAGGACTGGGGAAGTGATTTTCCCCCTGTGCTGGACACTGGTGAGGTCACACATGGAGGACTGTGGCCAGTTTTGGGTCCCTCACTTCAGGGAGGGGCTGGAGCTAGTCCAGCCAAGGGCAG
>WBMV01004672.1:18737-48672 GCA_013396655.1 Campylorhamphus procurvoides
CCGCTCCTCCTGCCCATCCCGCTCCAGGTCCCCATCCTGCTCCTTATCCCGCTCCTAGTCCCGCTCCAGTCCCCATCCCTCTCCCGATCCCATTCCATGTCCACGTCCCGCTCCCGTTCCGGATCCTGCTCCTTTTCCCGATCCCACTTCCCGGCCGCTCTGTGCCCGCCGCCGTCCTCCTGCAGATAAGCCATCCCTCTCCGTCCCTCCATCTCTCCCTTCCCGGTATGTGCCACCGCCGTCGATCCCATCCCGGGCGCTGGTGCTGTGGGAGCGGCTCTTTCCCTCTGGAATGCTGCACTGCCAAAGGGAATGGTCACCGCAGAACCGCGGGGCCAGCCAGCTTGGAAAAGCTCTGAGCCCATCGATTCAAGCCTGTGACCTGATACCGCCTGGTCAACCAGACCACGGCACCAAGAGCCATGTCCAGGCTTTCCTTGGAATGCCTCCAGGGAAGGGGACTCCGCTGTCTCCCCTGGCAGCCTGTTCCAATGTCTAATCACCCTTTCTGTGAATAAATTCTTTCTAGTGTCCAGTGTACACCTCCCCTGCTGTAGCCTGAGGCCATGCCCTCTCATCCTGTTCCTTGTACCCTGAGAGGACCCCGACCCTCACCTGGCTCCACCCTCCTGTCAGGAGGTCGTACAGAGTGATAAGGTCTTCCCTGAGCCTCCTTTTCTCCAGGCTGAGCCCCCTGAGCCCCAAACTCTTGCTTTAAGGAAAGGGGAAAAAAACTTTCCAAGACAACTTTATGTGGGTAAAGCAGAGAAGAGTTCTTTTACTTATAGGGTTTTGGGGTACAGAGTATAAAGGAGTATAAAAGATTATATAAAGTATAAAAAGTATAAAAGAGTACAACACGTGTTGATAAGTAACAGATAGAAAAGACCGGTGCTAGGATGAACTCATGGCCTCAGGAATACCATGTGAGCTCTTTTCCAAGCACCACCGCTTCAAAACATGCAGAGTAAATTAATCCGAAAGGCGTCCCTTCAATGTCATTGAGCTGCTCAACATCAGACCTGTGCTCCAGACCCTTCCTCAGCTCTCTTGCCCGTTTTGGACATGCTCCAGCCCCTCAATGTCCTTCCTGAATGAAGGGACCCAGGATTGGACACAACACTCGAGGTGTTGGCCAGCACCCAGTAAAGGGGGAGAATCACTTCGCTAGTCCTGCTGCCACACTACTCCCGATATAAGCCAGTATGCCATTGGCCTTCCTGGCCACCTGGGCTCATGTTCAGCCATGGTAGACCAGCACCTCCAGATCTTTTTCCACCAGGCCCTTTCCAGGCAGTCCGCCCCCAACCCACCTGCATGGGTCTTGTGGCTCCCCGAGTTGCTTGAGGCTCACATAGCAAAATCTGAATTGTGGTTGCCCCCTTGTTCTTTGTATTCTAATAATTTTATAGGGTTTTTTTGTTTTCCCTCAAGCATAGATTTAATTTCCTTACACTAAGTTGCTTCTCAGGTTACATTGTGACTCCAGACACTGGTGCTATTCCATCAAGCTTGTCAGGGTCCCATACAGTATTTTGAGGTCCTACATATCGTATCCATATCAAAATCTTTATAGACAGGAGAAAAGGTGCCAGCAAGACTTCAGCCCTGGACACAAGGACAGCAGACTTCAGGCTGCTCAGGCAGCTGGTGAGTGAAGTCCCCTGGGAAAACACTTTTGAAGGTCCTGGGGTCCACCAGTGCTGGTCACTTTTTAAGCACCACCTCCCAAAAGCACAGGAGCAGGCAGTTCCAAAACTCCCTCAGTTAAGCAGACAAGGCAGAAGGTCAGCTCGGCTGAGCAGGAATCTTCTTTTGGAGCTACAGCAAAATAAGAAGGTGTATGCCCAGTGGAAGCAAGGTTGGATGACATGGGAGGAATAAAGAGATGCTGCTTGCCAAAGTAAGGAGAAAATTTGTGCAGCCAAAGCCTGGCTGGAGTTGAACTTGGCCAGTACTGTGGAGGACAACGAAAAGAGGTTTTTCTGAATTAGTTAATAGCAAAAGGCAGTCCAGAAATAACATTGGCTCATTACAGGATGATGATGGTCAGCTTACAAACAGGGACAGGGAGAAGGCAGAGGTGTTTAATGCATTCTTTCCCTCTGTCTTCAACATGATGATGGATCAAGTGCCCTGAGCTGGAGGACCATGGCTGTAAGACTGATAAACTCAGTCAACTCTGAACTTGTGCGGGATTTGCTTTTCCAGCCAAATTCATACAAATCTGTGGGGTCTGGTGGGATCCATCTCAGAATCATCAAACAGCTATTTATGTCATTGCAAAACTTCTCTTGATGATTTTTGAGTGGTCTTGGGAATCCAAAGAGGTCCCAACCAACTGGAAGCTGGTGAATGCCCCTGTTTTGAAGAAGGGCAAGAAGGAGAACCCTGGAAACTACAGACCTGACAGTCTCACTGGTGTTCCTGATAAAATTAGAGACCATCCAAAGGAGGGCAATGAAGATGATGAAGGGCCTTGAGGGGAAACCATCTGAGGAGCACTGAGGGTACTTGGTGTGTTCAGTTGGAGAAGAGGAGACTGAGGGGAGACCTCACTGCAGGGACAATTTCCTTGGGAGGGGGAGAGGAGGGGCAGGCACTGATCCCTGCCCTGTGGGGACCAGGGAATCACCTGAAGTTGTGTGTGCACAAGTTTAGATTGGATATTAAGAAAAGGTTCTCCCCCCAGAGGGTGGTGGGCACTGAACAGGCTCCCCAGGGCAGTGGCCACAGCACCAAGGCTGGCAGAACTCAAGGAGCATTTGGACAAGGCTCTCAGATGTGACTCTTGGGACTGTCCTGTGCAGGTCCAAGAGCTGGACTTTGATAGTCCTTGTGGGTCCCTCCCAGTTCGGAATATTCTTTGATTCTATGGTATTTTAATCCTGCACTTTTTGAAATCTTTCTACTGACTGTGTCAGGGACCTTTGGCTGGTCTGCACTGGTAAGCTTATAAACTGTGAAGAAGTTACTCACACAGACACCTTTATTCTTTCTGGGTGCATTACACACATGCAGACATGCTGTATGTGTCTTGGAGCAGGATTCTACTGGGCTGCATAAAGATCTTTCCCTACTAACAGATGATCAAGTGAATAGCTTTGGCCTACTAAGATTTCTTCTTTACTCTCACCAATACAAGCCCAAACACCAGTCAGCTGTCTTACATTCTTTATGCTTCTTTTGTTTTGGGTTGTGGTGTTTTTAATTCTGTGAATTAGCAATGTGACTGGGTTTCAGTTCTGCAGAGTGAAGTTACAATGGTAATACCACCTGTCACCCACAATGTAACCTTTTCATTGGCATTGTCTAATAAAAGTATTCACAATAGTAGTACTTTCAAGTCAGCTGGGTTTAGTTTTTTATGCATCAGCAATGTATGACACTCATTCTCCCGAAAAGGTGTTTTTGTAAATAGCTGAGGTCCCACACTGAAGACTTATGAAAGGAGATGTTCACTGCTAAGTGCATGGCAGTCTTTACTTATTCTTAATGACAAACTATTAATATAATACAGGCAAATACATCATTTCAACAGCTCCTTGTTTTTTGCCATTCTCTCTGGTCTTGTCCTTGTAAATTCAATTTCACAGGCACAATCTGTAACACAGCAGGTGCCAAGTGTAGCCTTCTTGTTTCATAGGATCCAACTAACTGTCTATGTGGGATTCATTTAAAGAATAGCACAGGCAGCAATGAAAAAAATGTGTGTTTTTCTTATGCAGAAAAAAAGGATGTTTCTCAAGTAGCTTCCCCCTGTTGTTTCTTGCAGGGTTCTAAAAGACCACCTGCTACCAGGCTTCCATGCAAGTTGGTTCTGGAGACTTTATGAACTCCATGGAGAAAACAGTCATGAGTGTGGCCTTGCTTTTGCAAGTTGAAGTTTTGCAGGTCAAGGTCAGATACTAAATGGTGCTGAAACCAAAGGCATCTGAATACCTGAGGATTTGGACTTCAGTTCTTTATTGCAGCCTCTTATTAAGGCTCCAGAGCTTGTGCTATTTATTACAGTTGTGAAGATTCTCTGTGACCTATGCCAAATAAATTGACCTGGGTACATGTCTTAGTCCTGCTATAGGAAAAGGAGCTACCTAACTCATTGCCTCTACACTTCCTCCTGATTCTTAGAGCAGATGCAGGCTCTATGCTGAAAACTCTCCTGGAAGTTCCCCTGTGGAAAACCTTTGTGTAGATACACATCCAGGAAACCTCTGCATTACAGAAACTACCCCCACAGAAAATGCGCTCTAATTGACACTGCAACAGTGATCAGGAAGGGCTGGGTGATTGGTGGGAGTGAACTGCTTTTTGCCAGTGGGATGTCTGTGCATCTGGAGTTCACATCTGCAGAGCTCAGATGCAGGGATCTGTACATGAAGCTGGCAGAAGAAGGAGGGGTGAGCACAGCTGAGGGTACCAACACAATTAAAGCTGGAGAGAAGGGCACGACCAAAGAGAGAAGTGACTGTTTCCTATCAGCGCTCTGTATTCAGAATCAGATGAAGCAGGGTCTGAGCAGGGATTTGAAACAGGGAAGAAATGAGAAGAGAACACAAAGCCTACTTTAAATTAGGTGGCAAAAGGATGAGCTTTGCTGTATCGGACTGCTTTTATTCAGGTCCTACAGCCAGACCTCTTGGTTCCAGCATGTGACAAGGCATGGGCACCCTAAGGAAGGTGCACAGTGAGTGAGGAACGCACTAAAGGCACCTAGCTAGAAGATTGCAAATGCAGGAGGTTATTGCAATCTCTGCTACTCTGGAGTGCTGGTGATGAACTCAGGGCTTTGGACAGGCAGTTTCCAAAACCCTCTTGCCAAGAAGAAATGCTTGTGGTTACTTGGAAGTGAGCACACAGAAAGCACTCTTGAAATCAGCACTGTAGCAGGAGTGTGAAGCTGCTTTGTTCAGCTCAGGTGCATTAATTCAGTGTTCAGTTAATTCAGCCGGGTAATGGCCAGTGTACTCATCTTGGAGACCTGTGTAGGGGATGCAAACAGTCCTTGGGCCATGAGAAGTAGATATGTGCCAGCCCTGCAGGTGGGTGGATGTGCTGGTAAAAGTTGGAGTCACACACATTCTGGTTGAACAATAGCATGTGATATAGAGGAGCGACTGAGACAGCTGAAACCTCAGATTTCCTAGATATTACACTACCAGAATGGCTCATCTGATGCATGAGTCCATTTCCTTCCCACTTCTGAAGGACAAACTGAGCAGGCTGCACTGATGGCTAGAGTATGTGACTGCAATGGTGACAAGTATTTATTTGACTGCTGGGCTTCTCTCTTTCTTTTTTTTTTTTAGAAAGGGTACAGTTGGTGCCATAGGCAACATTCCTAAGCATCCGGGAAAGCACTTTGCCCCAGAGAAGCTTTGCCTTTTACTTTTTAAAATCTCAAGCTGTAATATTAGGAAACATAGTGTTGGCGTGTTAGCAAGTGTTCCTCTGCAAACCTTTTCAGGAGTATTCTAGGTTCGTGCCACACATACTGGTGGTGATAGGCTACAAGTAAGTGATAAAGCATTAGTTACTTCTTGGGCACCTGGCTGTGTGTAAGACTTGACTATTTTAGCCTAAGTAGGAGGAGAATGGCTTTATGACCTTGTAATTAGCAGTTGTGTGAGAATAACAGCAAGACTTATTGAGTCATTCTGATAGCACGGTTTCCCTTTTTTTGCATTGCTTAATTAAAAAAAAAGGAAAAGAACACTTCAGCATGTTTTATAACACAGCTTTAAATAAGCAAACAGACAAGCCTAATTTCAAGGGATGGTCCAGAGGTCTTTCCTACCGAGATTCGTGGTGACTGAAGCGTCTCTTGAGAAACTGAAGAACGCTGATGATCTGGCAAAGAGTGGATTGGGCATAGGACACAGAGGTGATACTCAGGAGTATCTTGGGGTGATAATTACAGAAGCTTGGAAGATCTGAGAAAGATCAATGAGCAAACAAACTGATAATGGGATGCTAACATGCTACAGTATGTTCTTGCAGTCAAGAACAGTGAGAGGCAGCTCCACTCACATCTATTGAGTATGAGTTTGTGGTGCATTTACCTCCTGCATCTCCCTTACACATCTTTTTCTCCTCTCTTCATTTCCAGCTCTTTCCATGGTGTGCTCATGACCCAGTCATCTCTGATCATCTTCCCAAAGAGTGGGATTTTCAGGAAGTTGAAGGACAGTTACTTGCCCAGCTACCAGTGAATTTCACAGGACCTGGAAATCCCACCTTCACTTTTTTTAGGATGGTTGAGCTACCTCTCTCCCTGAGTGTCATTGCTGGGTGGTCAGTTTTGTTTTTAGGGTCTGTCAGCAATTCTTTGTAGTGATTCTGATCACTAGCAGCCCCACACCTAAATCTGGATGACAAAGCACGTAGTACTGGCATTGTGCTTAGATCGAAAATTCCTAAGAGAGGGAGAGTTCAGGCAGGGCCTGGAGGAATGCTGGAGGACCTCTGGTTTGTGTTGGTTTTGAGACACACTTTGAGAAGCTGGGAGCTGAAGAAGAATGCTTCTGTTGAGTCCTGAGCATTTCTCTGTGTGACAGAACCTGGAGGCAGTCTTCTGTCTCCTTGTTAAGGTTTTTGTCTGATAATCCCTGGTGCACCCCAGGCAACTGGTTTATTTGGTTTTCTGAGGAGAGAGACTTCTCTCTTACTTGAGTCATATCAAAAGAATCACACTCAGCAGATGGCTGTCAGCAGTTGCTTGGGACTGCCGACCTACATGATGTTTTATGAACAATAAGAATCATGCTCCACGCTGAAGCTTACACACTTTTCTAAGAAACAGGGATTTTTTACAGCCTTCTTTTTTGGTGGGGGTGAGGTGGTAGGATGGTGGAATTGCCCTCATCACCCCAACACCCTGTGGTCAGTTTGTCAGCTGGTGTAAATCATTACCACTCCAGTAATGTCAAAAAGAATGATGTCTGAACCACGCTCATTTACCATCTGTCTCCTTTGTTTTCTATGTGGGTCTCTGAGGGAGGGGCTGCAGGTCTGCTGAGGGAAATGGGAAGTGCATGAACACCTACAGGCTGTGAGTGCTCCTCCTCCTGCTCCTTGGTTCTGTCTACCCTTTACTGTCTGCCATCCATTTCACATGGTTTGAGACTGCACAGATGTTTTCTGAGCTCGGAGCTCCTGGAATTTTCATTGCAGCTGACATGCTGATGTGCTGTGGTATCAGAGAGCCTGCGTCTGAAATGCAGTGAGAAGCACCACCATGGCCTCTGAGGCTGGAGGCTTTACTGTGCTGGCTTGTGAGAGGAAGACCTGGAAGATGCACTCCTGTTCTGGAAATAAAGAGTCCTACCATCCTCAGTGTCTTCTCTGGGGCTGATGGGCTTTACAGTTTGTGTGCATTATTGGATTCTTAGGTCTTTCTACACTTTGGGAGTCAAAAGAGTGAGCATGCTTTAATAGCCCACAGCATGGCTGTGTGTTAGGTGAGAAGCTCACCTCATGTGGATGCTTCGTAGGGTTGTGCTGCCACCCTGGGTGGCAGATAGGGAGCAGAGAAGTACAGATCCTCCCCAAAAAGAAGGTGGGGGACTCCACACCCTTTGAGACAGGTGTACTCTGTCTGCAGGAAGTGTCATGTAAACTGACCCATGCTCAGAAAACACCAAAATTCTGACAGTGACACCAGACTCAGAGCCAGGTATTCCTCTGTAGCATTTTCTTCTTTCCACACCCATTATTCCCTGCAACTGGCAGGATGGAGGAGAACACTGCTTGCTCTCCCAAGGCGCTGCAATGTCTCTTATTTGCCCTCAAGCTTCTTGCTGGGACTGCATCTTTGTCCGCCTGAAGAGGGGGCAGTGGATAATAACCAGTGGCCCTCACCAGACCAGAGAGGTTTCTAGTAGCTTCCCTTACCCAGGGAGGCAGCACACTTCGCAGGGTGCTGGGTTGGGTCCAGCTGGCATTTTGGGCCCTTTGTTCCTCTCAGAAGGGAGTCACTGACAACAACTACCCTTCTTTTCTTCTTGATGGAGGTGATGGAGGGGGGTAGGCTGACTCACCCAAGGCAGTTGCTCCAGCCTGGATGGACTCTGGTCCAGGTTGTTGTGTGCCTGGCTCTCAAGTACCTTGAACCCATAAAGGCACCTGGGAAGGTCAGGGAGGCTGGGAGGGGATTCACCTGCCATCTCAAGCAGAGACCTGTTTCCATTCCTCCCCATTTCTTAGGTCCCCTCCTCCATCCCACTGGCAAGAGGGTATTGGATCCTCTGCTGGTTGTGATGCAGCTGACTGGTTCATTTGCCTCAAGGATGTTAGAGAGTGGCTCCACTACTCAATCTCCTCCTTGGGGTCCCAAAGGCTTCCTAACCTTCCTACCTCTTCCATCAGGCTGAACAGACCACACACCTGGTCTCTCTCTCACATCCATTGCTGCCATCCCCTCTGAGTCAGAGCTTCAGCACTTCAGCGCACAGGATCTGGGGTGCCTTGCTGAAGTCTTAGGACCAACTCCCCAGTCTGAAATTTTAGTGTTTTTCTGTGGACAAGCCCTTGCATGTCCATTTAAAATTTTTCACCATGCTCAGAGAGGAAGCAGGGTTCTAAGAGGTGAAACATGTTATGCTTCTAAGCATCTTCCAGCACTTTCCAAAGCTGTGTTTTAGCCACATCAGCTTTTTTTGTTGACAAAATGAGATGGAAATAATTATTTTTTTCCCCACTTGTGTCTGCTCATATGACATAGCTATTCAGACTATTGCAGTCCACTCTTATCTTAGTGATACTCAGGAGAGGTGTGTGAGTAACATTTGGGAAAGCTGTTTGATGTTGTCATTTGCAATGGTAGTCACAACAGAGATCTTAAAACAAAGGACTCTGTGTGTTTTACCAAGAGAAGCCACAGTAACAGGTTTCAGTGTAAATGAGAGTTGTATTGCCTTCCATCAGAGATGACTTGAAAATAAAGTACTTTGATGGTAATACTGCAGATGTCTGCAGGAAACCCAGCACAGCCTTGAACACTGTAGTTAGATAGCTGCGCAAAAAAGTACATGAAGGGAAGAGCTAATGTGCAATACTTCTATTTAAGATAGAGGGAGGAAATAGAAATTGTGATAGCATGCTATTTCAAGTAATAATAGAAAGTACTTGATGTTTACATGGTGAATGGATCAATACTAATTCTGTAGTCAGGGCACATACAGTAGTTTGGATTATACAAGTGATAGATGCACTCGGTATAGCTGAAATTTCCACCCTGCAACATTTATTTCTCACTGCGTGTTAGATGGAATTTTCCACCCAACTATCTGAAAGGATTTGCATAAGAATGGTGATAGAGCAGTATTCTTTAATGATGTGCTTTTCTTTGTTAAACTTCAAAAATGTCTACGATGCATGATGAGGTTTGGATGAATTGCCAAGCTAATGCTTTTATATTTTCTTTAAAGAGCTTATCTTCACTGTGTTGTGGGAGTTACTTTATACTGTTGTCATAAAGGCAGTAGCAGTAAAGCCGACTTTGTAGCAGCCCTGGTAGGTGCCCCCTCCTCCTTTACCTTCAGGTCTCCAGCACTGCTGAAGGAGACAGATCACAACACCCCTTACCCGTCACCTGTTTGCCCTACTGTTAACTCGTCTGTGCTGCTTCTGTGGTGCTCTACATGACGTTCCTCGTGCCTGTCTCTGTGTCATTTTACTTTTAAAACAATGGCCCTCTTGGCATTTAACCTAGATCAGCCCAGACTGCTGTGCTGTTTGTAGAAACTCGGTCATAACAAGGCTCTTCCCAGAATAACGTCTTGGTTTAAAAGAAACTCAGGATTAAACCAAAGCTGAAAATCTTCTGCCAGTGGTGATTTTTACTAAATGATAGAGAAGACTCCTTGTTTTTTTGTTCACTCCCTTTCAACAGAAGTCTATTTTTTTTTAAATATGAGGGGAAAACTGCTTGAAGCTGGTGAATTTTAGGAATGTAACCTGTTGAGAAGCAATATTCCCTTCCTTGGCCATTGGTCCAGTGGGTCACCTTCTAACCCGCACTGTAGTGAAGCTATTCAGAAAACTCCAACAGCAGGAAAATAAGTAACACAAGTGACTGCAAGGTTTGTCATCAATTCCGATTGCATGTAGGGTGCAATGATTCCGCTTTCATAACAGGTATTAGACAGAGTGGGGCTAATTCAGCCCTGAATCAAGACTTCTGTAGCACAGCATGAGTGTAAGAGAGAAACATTTTGAATTTTGGTGAGTTTACTGTTTTTTTTTTTTTTATATTTGTCTTTACTGCTAATAGGCATTTATTGGAAAGAAATTTAAGCAGGAATTTTAACTTTTTCCCTAAGGATCTGAGACTGTTCTGATATCAAAACTCATGTGTCAGAATCACTTGCATTTTATTTTGTTTGTCCTTCTGAAAGGACAATGGTAGCTGTATATCCTGTACATTAACTTTATAGCTGTACATGAATGCCCAGCACATCCCATATGTGTGCCATAGTAGTCAGTGACATCTGTAGGACAATCACTCACCTTCCTGTGTTCTCCTCACTTCTTCATCCTATCTTCCTCCCCCTCTCCTAAACTCTAGGATAACTCTGTAGTAAGAGGAGAGCACAGGTATCTAAGCTAAAAGAAAGGAGGAATATCAAATCTATTTCAAACGCATTTGTCACAATGTCTGAAAAAATAAGCAACTAAAAATCCATCTCGCACAGGTGGTTTTCTTTGTGGTGCCTTGGAGAAGGTGGTGTTTTTCTACAATGCAGTGATCCACATGTGCACGTGGGCATAGGTATTTGTGTGTGTCCACCTACAGCTATACTCAATGTGTATTTATTTATGTGTTAATGTTGGCATTTATGATGTAAGATCACAGGATGATTCAGGTTGGAAGAAACCTTCGAAGGTCTCCTGTTCAGCCTCTTGCTGAAAGCAACATATTGCATATTTATGCACAAACATTTGTCTAAACCATGTTTTTAAAAATGTGCTTGTGCTAACATTTAAGCCAGCATGTTTAAGGCATAGTATCCTTAAACTCAAGTATGTAGTTTTAGTGTTTTGTTGAATTTTTTTACTAGTGACTGATCATCACATCTCTGAGTTGGTGCTGCTCTGTCCTGGGTGTAGCCCCTTCCCACAGCATGTCCCTTGTTTTGCCTCTGGAAACATTTCATCATAATGGCACAATATGTTTAAACTTGGCATCCATTACATGGATTACAGGAGGGGAGAATGTCCTAGATGTGAAGGCTGTTGTTGAAGGAACTGGCACTAGGATGTACACAAAGATGACCTAATGGATTGGCCAGTTTGGAGGAGGGGATACTAGCCCAGTCATTGATGTTGGGGATGAATGCAAAACAGCAAGGTCAACTTTAAAACACACACAGTTCTCTTTACTAGAGTGCTATTGTACTTTTTTTTCCACCTCCTGAAAACATGCAGAGCTGGTTTCTGCAAATCTCTTCCATTCATGTGACAAAATAATGCCTCTGTGGCTTGATTTACCCATCACTTCCCACTCTGCATGTGTGCCTATACCAGAGGGCTGCTCTGCAGTGTTTGGTAAGAGGTGCAGGTACTGGGATAGCTGTGTCTTCTTGCAGTAGTGTGTCCCAGGGTCTGTGCCATCTCAGATGTCACATGTCTGTCCAGTGTTGCTAGTTCTGTCTGCTGAAATGGCCGTATTCTTAAAAAAAACCCCAGCTTCAAAGAGCAGCCAGCATGAGAGTATGAGATGAAGCTGTATATGCATTTCTTGCTATATTTTACACTCTACTCTTAGTTGCTGTTCTGCTACAGCCCTGTCTGACACCTCAGCATGCCAGCTGTACTCATTTTACACAACAGCCAAATCCCCAATTACTGCAGTTGATGTTGTTTTGCCATTTATACCTGTTTTCTGGCTAGGAACCTGAAGACATCCCCTCTCTCCAAGTATGTGCTGCGTGACTGTGGGCCAGAGTACTCTGACATGGCTGGAGAGTCATAGACCCCAGTATTTGTTTTATGCCAGTCTCCCCCTCTGAGACTGCAGGTGAGCAAATACCTGTTTTGTGGGGTGTGAGGGGGAAGTGGGCATTGGACTGGAAGGTGCTTGCTTGGGATTTAACTGTCACAGTGGGGCGTGATATGATTATGTGAAATTGTAGAACAATCTCAACTCAGTATCTCTTTGCTTTCTGGATTTTATGTCCAATGTACATGCTATTTTAATTTGGCTTTGCTGTTAAATTAACCTGTGTGGTGGGACTGAAAAATAGCTGCTGCCTTTGTATTGGCAGAAGACATGGTTTTTTTAAAGCTACAATGGTGAAGATAAAGATTTATAACAGTGCATGAAATAAAGCCCGCAAAATTATTTGAGAAGCCACACTATGCAGGATAAATGTTACAGGAAGCATTAACCTTGAGTAAAATTCCTTTGCCAGTGAGGAATTTAATATACAGCGTTTTTGAGAGAAGATATTTTACCTCAATCATGTTCTGAAATGCTGTATTTAAGAATTACACACAAGGAAAACCTTGGGTTTCTGCAGTTTAGATTATTTGCATTTAGATACTTTAAACATTTTCTTTAAGCATTGATGCTTAGTAGCTCATAGATGCATAAATACTATTTATATATAAATTATATATGCTGTATTTTATACACATGCATGATTGTTTTGCTTTCTGTCTTGTCTTTCTGTGTGTACAGCAATCTGTGTGTTTTCTTCCCTCCAATGGGCACTTGGAAGAGGGTATGATCACAGCTGAATTGTACAAGCCTGCTTCTAACTACATTAAATGACACCGAGCTTTTTATCATTGCAATTTGCAATCATAATTCTTTCTAAGATGGAAAAAACCCTCAACCTATTTTTTTTTCCTCCCAATGAGAGGAGTTATGACTTTCTGTCAGTCTGTTCAGCACAGCCCAGGCACTGGCACCACCAAGGCTTGAACCTCCTCTGCAGGGTGGGGAACTCCTGGGCGGGCAAAACAAATGGAATGCCATGGAGTCCTCCAACGTGGTTCACCAGGCAGTCAATGGATGGTACAGCTACTTCACCAGCTGCAATCTGATCTCATTTGGAACAAGTATTTAAGATGTTTCTCCTGTCTCATATCTAACATCCAGAGTGGTATAGTTTTAGACTCCTGTTACGTATGACTCATCAAAACAAAATTGGCATATTATTTTTTCCTTTCCTTTTGGATGAGTAGACCTTGATATCCATCTTAGTGGCTTCTCTCGCTACATTTGGCTTGACTTTTAGCTGCATTAGGGCTTGTTGGTTCTGGTTTTTTGGTTGGTTTGGTTTTTGTTTTGTTTGTTTTTTGGGTTTTTTTTTCGTGTTTTTTTTTTTTTTTTTTTGTGAAACCTTCATAGAACACAAATGTGTTTTGGATTAAGACAGTTCAAAGAAAGAATTCTGTTCTGATTTTCCCCCCTAGTTCTCATATTCCTGAAGTCCAGAAAAACTTAAGTCTCACTCTTAGAGTATTTGGGATCCTATACTGTTACTTTGCAATCCTTCATAGGATTATTCAGGCAGTGCTGTCCTATGATTTTAGACTTGGATTAGATTAAGAAATCTCTGATAGAGAGTGTAGCTTTTGGAAAGACCCTCTTGTAGTGACTCCAAGAGGTGAACTATGTTTTGGGGGAAGATTCTGATCTTCTTCCAAAAGCATTTCCATGATGCACCAATTCTACCCCCCTATTTCTGCCTAAAAGATAAAATGTACCTGTCCCTTATTCCCAGACCTTATTTCATCAGAGGTTGTGTCCTCAGCTACATCCTAAGGAGGTTTCTGTACTTTTTGATGGCAAGACAATTCTTTGGTTGGTAAATATTATGAGCTGTCTGTCCTTGGTACATACTTAGAACAACCTGCAGATAAATGCTTCCAAATAATGATATGTCCTGACTGTTGCATGAAGCTTTCCAAAAATAGTTGTCTATAAGTAAAAATAATCGTGAGTTTCGATATTAATAGAGTGATACTTCAGGTATTCTCCTTACTGCTGGTGTACGAGAAAATGAGAGGTCTAAAATACTTTCAGAAGAGACTGATGATGTGAGGGGATCTTGGTCTAAAGATGCTCAAAGTCTTTTGAAGGGACTTACATTTTGAAGGAATGATGAGTACCCATCTTCTGAAAATTGAGTGATTTTGTGATGGTTTAAGTTTGACACAAGTTGATATAGTCTTTTTTAATGTCTTGGTCAGTTTCTGTAATAGTGTGCTATCTCACAAGCTGTCCACTGTAATATGACCCATCTATATGATTATTTTCAATTTTTTTTTTCAATTTTAAAGTGAAGAAAATTTGCACTAAAGGAGTTATTAATATCAGGGACTGAATGCATATGGTGCTTTCGAAGTATTCCCACTTCCCCCCTGAGATTTCTATGAAAATAATGATTGATATTTAATGTATTTATCACTTGGCATGAACTGCTTATATTACTTGTGTGCCTAGGGGCTCTGATTGAAATTTCACTCTGCTGTGCAAGGTGATGCACAGATGGAGGCCATTTGATATCCTCTGCACCTTAGAGCTTTCATTTGCCAGAGACAATGCAGGTGAAGGATGGGATGGACGAGACCAGAGAGGTTTGTATTACTCTGTTTTGTGTTTGATTTTTGGGTTGTCTTGTGTTTGTGATTCCCTTATCACTCTGATATCTTCCAGAAATACATTGTTATGTGATTAGTACTCATTGTGTTCAGTTATCCCTCTTTTCCTTCAAAGAGAAAAATTCAAATGCTTCTTAGTCTGGTATTTTAGACACACTTCCTTGCTGATCCCTGTTTGTATGTGCCAGGGAAGCCTGGTGGCTCTTCTGGGGCCCTCCTGCAGCTGTGAAATGGCTTTGCTGCCTTTGGATGTAACCAACTTGGGGCAGTTTTTCCGAGTTTTGTTCACTTTCACTACCTTGTAGACACTGTCTTTTTCCTCCTACTCTCTTCATATAGGCAATCAATCACCTCCTTGCTCACGTACAGCTGCCTGTGGACCAGGGCTGACATCTGGAAGCACCCACACCACTTAGGCATGTTGTCTCCCAGTGCTCTGCCTTTGCATGAGATTTTAATTTACTGTTTACTATTTCAGGCTTGTAACAAGTAGGCATCCCAAAGCCTTTTAGACACACTTACTGTCTGAGTCAGATAGTCCAAGAGGTCATGTACAGATTGAGACTGAACAGTGAAACATCTGCATATGCTTAACCTTGCTTCACTTTTGGCATTGCCCTTGAGTGTTACTTGGGCTTTGATCAGACCTATTTATTCAGTTCAGGATCTTTCTTCTTCCTCAGCCTCTGTTCACGTGCCTACTTCTCCAGAGTTTGGATTCTCCTTATGTTTCTGAAGTCTTCTTGCTTCTTCCTTTTCACTTTTAATCCAAAATGTTCAGAGAGAACAGAATGTTTTTGTGACTGTAGGTCCTCGTTGTCAAGGGGACTCTTGGTTAGTTAATATGACAATACTTATACCCTCAGGAGCCGATCTGTTTGTCAGACTTGAAAAACTGGTTCATCTCAACAATAGCCATTTCTTTGTGCAAGGGACTCTGTCTGAATGGCATGGGTAATTATCTATTTAAAGAGAATGCCAATAACCCCCATTTTCATAACAGAGTTTGCAGGATGCAAAACCAATCCGTGCTACACTGATTCCCTGAACATGTAACCTGACTTTTTAAGTTTCCAGTCATTGCCCTATTAACTGTTTCCCAGCAACTTTATCTCATGAGGTATGGACTTTTCTGTCCTCAGTGTGCTGAGAAACAGCATCAGCTTCAGGCTCTTCAGAAGTTTCTAGGTTGTGCATTAGATATTTTTATCAAAGACTAGAGTCAAACTTAAATTTTTCACTAGTAGACAGAAGCCTCTTAGGAATGGAATTTACAATGCCAAGATTTCTCTGTATACACATATCCCATACTACAGTGTCCTAACTAGAAGCTGCTATAGTTCATTTTATTTCGTAGAGCTTTGTGGTGAATTATTTTCTTTCTCAGTAATTTCTCCGTTTAGGAACCCTCCTGAGAAATCTTCACTGTATTAGCTTCAGCTTTGCTGCATCTTTATCTTTAAATAGCTCTTTTAAATTTGCTTAGGCAAATCTGGGTTTTCGTCTGTCTTCAGTGGTTTTAAAATAGTATCTGAAGGGAGTGTTACCTGGGTAAGAAGACACACCACTAGACGATACTATAAGTGAGAGACAGATGGATTGCTGCTCAGAGACAACAAGATTATGGGTAAAAACTTGTTTACCTTTTGCAATACAGCCGCTGAGCTGAACAAGTCATCAGAACAGAATAGAGCTGAATAATGCATATCTCTAACAGTCTTTAATTCTTTGAGCTGGGGGATAGTTGCTTCCACCAAAGCTCCTCCTCAGCATACTTGCAGTTATCTGTCCATATTTGAATGCTGGAGAGCACCTTTGGTGTGAGTTTTGTATATGTTTGTAAGTCCAGATGTGTGGACTCTGGCCTTTTTTTTGCAAAGCCTACCCTTTCCTTTAGTCATCTGGGCATACCTAATTATTTTCTTGGAGTGGGTTGTCTCTGCCCGTGGTTCCTCTCCACAATCTTTGTGTGGCCCAGGGAGGAGGTTTTGCACACCAAAAAGAGATAGTTGATTTGAATGAAATTTGGCGTCAAGACCTGACACAGATACTCAGCTGCACTGGGCCACCACAGGACAAAAAATGGCAAAAGCAGCCTCTGGCAGAGTTGCTGTAGTGTAGACTTATGAGCTCTGGAGCAATCTGGACTCAATGTTCATGCAGTATTTTCTCTCTACAGCTGAGGAAAGTGGAAGATTGCATTCATACAGGCTGTTTTAGGGAGTGGATTTTGTCAGTCGTATATTGCGTGGTCATCTTTAAAGCCTGTGTTTCTGTTGTTTGAGCAGAAGGGGAAGAGAGAACAAATTGTATGTCAGCTGGGGGATTTTCGGTGCTCGCCTTTTTGAAAGCACCACTGAAATCACAGGTTGAAACCCTGGCATAAGTAGCTTGCAGATACCTGTGTGACTACCAAATGACACTCTTTGTGTGTATCTGCCTTTTCACAGGAGCTGCTGAGTCAGTGGCCCCCAGCAGACGGGTCCATGGCATGTGAACCTCTTCCAGAGAGGTTCTTAAGTATATAACTGTTCTTAAGTATATAACTGTTCTTAAGTATATAACTGTTCTTAAGTATATAACTGAGGGAGAGACAAATAGGAAGGGATGTCTGTGACTTAATGGTAAAACAGAATGGTGTTTTACACCTCTATAAATATGGGATTCAGTTACAGGTGGATTCAGTATGTGGATCCTGGAGGACAGGAGTGAAAAAATGTACGAGGCTTGGACTTTCCACTCTGTGTAACTCATGTCAACATAATTAGTGTTAATCAGAGAAAGACAATTAATTGCATAGAATTTTTAAGCTGTCTTCCCTCTGTTCTGTCCATGAGTGACTCCATGGAGTATGGCATCCAGGGACATATTTACAGAAATAAATGCTGAGAGGAAATACATCTGTGTGAAAATACGTCTTGGATCTTGAAGTGGTGATGCTGGAGATGAGCCTGACACTGTCCCTGAGTAATACCCACAATGTGGTGGGAGTAAAGAAGTTCTTCTGGTGTGTGGAATGACAGGGGACGTGCTAATGGGATTCCTACATGTGCATAAACTGAGCCACCGTTTAAAATGAATGTACTGTGGGACACTGTACCAAGTGCTCTAGTGCTCTTTGAGTGGAGGAAGAGCTCAGAAAGTAGTTGTGGTCATTTACATTCTCTCTTCTTCATTAAGGATACACAGTTCAGACAAAACAGTTTTCCTGGTTGTGGTAGAGCCAGTTCTTGGTGTTCAGTGCATTGATACATCTTGAGACTGAAGCTGTCCCCAGCAAAAAAATCTCCAAATGTTGTGATGGGTTAAGGTGAAATGCCAACATGCTATTGGGGTCTCAGAAGAGAATCTGTATGTCCTTTGCTGTAGATACAGGCCCTGACCCCAACATTTGGTGGCTGGGACCATTTGTAGAGAACAGTGGGATCTAGAAAGTTGCATAAGACATTGTTCTTTAGATGCAATGACAAAGTAAGCTGATTTTAGCTCCTCCAGGCAGGGAAGAAAGCAGCAATTGGGAGTAATGAGATCTGCTAATAAAATACTTCTCCTTTTAATAATATATTCTCCAAAGTATTAGTCAAAGAAACCAGCTTACTTCTGGTGCAAGCAAATACGTCTTGTGAAGTTTGACAAGCATGCAAACTCGTCTATGTCTGATGTGTGTTTTTGGTCATGTCAGAGAGCAGTGTGGTCATCCTGTTGGTTCTCCCTGACCTCTTGGCTGGTGATGGCTGGTAGATTTAGTTCCCTCCAGAAACAGGAACACCATGCAGAGCTGCAGCCGATGGCACGAAGAGCACACTGCATCCTTTTCAGGGTGTGCTGGTCTCACCCCTTACAAGGCAGGGGCATTACCATCCTGACTGATTCTCCAGCTGAAGAAGGTGTTCTGCCATGCGGAGACAGGTTTGCTCCACAGTGCAGCCACAGGGGTGGCACAAGGTGGGTGACATGACTGCTTTCAGCCTGGGGAGGAAGGCTGGGAGCAGCTCCACTTTCCCCAGCATCGGCGAGCAGTGTGAACCTGGGGTCCCCACCATTAGGGACAAGCTGCGACTGTGCACCCACTGTCAGCTGTGGGATCATCTGGGGCAATTTTTTTTGGAGAACACATCTCCAGCTGACCCCAGTGAGATCTGTCTCTCGAAGTGGTAGCTATCAAAGTGCCATTTATGAGCAAGATTCACAAACTAATTAGTCACTAGGCCCATTAATCAGAAAGACTAGAAATAATTCAGCAGAATTCATGTTGTCAGCAAGGATGAGAAGAGCCCTCTCTATGACAGCTTACCTTGCATTTTGATCATTAGGCAATTCGGAGTTTAGCCCATCCGTCTTGTTTATCTGCCCTCAGGGGAAAATAATCCCTGCATCCCAGCCATCTCGACAAGTTTGAAATTCAAACATATTTTCAGTTCTGTCAGTAAAATATCAAATGGGTACATTTGGATGAGTATTGACACACAACTGTGCTGGTGCCTTTTTTTTCAAATGTATTGTCAACAAATCCCTCCTGCTGCTCTCTGCACAGAGTAGTAGCTCAACACTGTCTTAGGGAAAGTGAAGGGTGGAGTGCATGAATGGATCATTAAAAAACAGCTAAATTGAGACATTTTAATTATTCTCAGCAGCCTTCCCAAGACAAGCCAAAGGCATTCCTCAGTGTAACTCCACCTTCTTGTGTCTTTGGGTGAGATTTATATACATGTGCTTGAGTAAGAGATATATCTTAAAATAATCAAGCCAGTGTTTGTTTTGGCTTTCTTTGCTTCTTTCCCCCACATCAGAAAATCCATCCAGGGCCTGTGCAGTAAAATATTTCTTTAACAGATGCATACCACGCTGCTGATATGAAGTAGATTGGTCACTCTAGAAAGCGTGCACTAACAAGGCAGGAACAGATGGCCGCAAGTCTTGGTATGGAGTTGTTGTGGCTACTGTTTTTTTCATTAAGCATTAATTGCTGGAGGTGGAAATCATGCTTCTCAGTGTGCCAAAGCGACGGGTCTCACTGTTGTAACTCAGATGCAGCGAATGGAGCAGAGAAGGGAGAAGTCTGTCTGGAAACCTGGGATGCCATGAATTTCAGCCCTCCACCAGAAGGATTGCCTGTCATCTCTGCTTTAGGAGTCACTGTCTGGGATAGAGAGGAATTTTGAAGCAGAGCAAGGAAGGCTCACTGGAAATGGGAGCAATTTGGGAGGTAAAATGTGTTGTCTTTCAAAAGGAGGAAACCAAGGAACTGTTGGTCTGCTTGAGGTGAAATGAACATGTGGCTGAAACTGAGGCAAGATGATGTAGTAGGAATGAGGGCCAGGCCAGGAGTATGTTTAGTTGTGTTGTGTAATTTCTGTGTAAAGACAAAGCACTGGATCCTGAATTTATGGGCACCACACTCCTATTGTCCTGTGGAATTTTTATGTATAAATATTGCTTTTAATACCCTTTTATTTCCCTCCTCGTAGAATGTGCTCTTTTTCCATATTACTAAGCCCCAAAACATTCTCTCTGGATTTATCAAAGAAAGCTACTGTACCAAAATCTTGAAATAAGTGTTATCACCTACAAAAGAAGGAAACCTGCCCACTAGCCCTGTACCCCAACTACCATTTAATGGTAGGACTGTAGTTTTCCTCAGCGTTATTTCTGTTCCTCCTCTTTTTTTTTTTTTTTTTATGCTAGTCTTGCCACTTCACATGCTTTCCTCATCCACTCCCCTGTTCAATCTTTGGTGTCACAGAGATGTTATTACTTAGCCTAAGCCTACTGACATAAGTTAACCTGGTGCGACATTCTGGAAGAGGCAGCCTAGGGGTGGTATCTCTTTGTTGTATATGCACATCAAACATGGAGTTTCATTACTGTGGTGTTGCTCTAGCTTTATTATAGCTCTGGGTAGTGCTTTGGGGCTCTTCTGCCCCCAAAAGATTTCAGATTTGGGCACAATCCTCTGTATGTTCCTGTTTCTGCTGTTACATACTGCCTTCATCCTGCCTGCATTGTATCACTTTTGGAGAACTTGTCGTAACATCCTTACATTTTTCATCTGTCTTGAAGTTTTGATAGGTTCATCCAGTTTCGTTCTGAGCTGGTGGAAGAAGAACAAATCAAAAATATCTGAAAAATATCAAAATGTCCTCATGTTGTGAGAATGAAATGTATTGGTGCTTCAAAAGGAAGGATGAAAATTTTATGTTTTGACTTTTTAATTTCATATTATGCATTATAATGCAAAATGAAAAACTAGGTCAAAATTAATTTCATAGTAGCACAAGCTAGTGGAGTTTTACCTGTAGGCTGTAATTTTTTTCAAAGTGAGAGGTTCCATATATGCCTTAGAAGATACTGTTCTCTCTTTTTGTGATTCCTCTTATCAGTCTCATTGTGCCCTTTTGTGATCCTTCTTTGTGCTGTATCTCACATTTTGTTAGCATTTATTGCTTGTAATGCACAGATTCTGATAATTAGAAGTTTCCAAAGTACATTTTATTTTCCGTATTATTTCTTCTATCCTTTTATAAACCTCCCTAGAACCTATAGAATAGGTGAAGCTTGGAGTATTCTCACATTTTGAAGCTTTAAGTTCTGCTGTTTGACTCATTTGGGGGTGTCAGAGTGAAAACTGTCCAAACCAACGTGGTGACTGAGCTTTCCTGATGATATTGTAAATATGCATCAGTTCCCAGAGGTGCATATCTCAGACCTCTTCGCTGATGAATAAGAAAATCCTGCTGCTGTTTCTGTTACAGTAAATTAGCAGGTGAAGGAAATGTAGTGAGGTAAAAAGAGGGAATGATCTGTGAGACAGATGGTGATGGGGAAGAAAGAAGGATATAAGGAATAAATAGGCACAATTGATTTTAATAAAACTATCCCACCTTTTAATGCTTAGTGCTGCTTTTTTTTGCAGCAGTAGGATGTTTATCATCAATTCAGAGCAGAGGGACTTTTTTATTTATTTTTTATTTCACTGCTTGTTTAAGGCAACTCAGAGTACTGTTTTTATTCCATCAGCAACCAGTCCTTCCAGGTAGGGGTAACAGTCAGTTGTTAGTGCACCTTTTGACCATCCATTTTCAATTATCCACCACTGCTTTCTCATGCAGTGTACAGAGGGCACATACCAGTGGCTAATGCACATTCTCTCACTGGTAATTCCATGACTTTTCATGTTTCCCTCTTACAGCAGTGGTCATCTTCCCATCCAGAAATGTGCACTGAAATCAGTGGAAGAGGACTGGTACTTCCAGCTCTGCCACTGGTGTGCTGGATGCCCTTTGGTATCTCACTTAGAGGCTCTGTGTGCCTTGGTCCCTAAATTTCAAAATTTCCTTTGTCTTCTTTCCCTGAAACCTATTCTTTTCCAAGGCCTATTTTTAACAGTTGTGACCCTCATGGAGATTTAAAATATTGCAGCATAAATAAAATTGGGTGAAAAATTTTGATGGTGTAACACAAGTTTCCCCTTGTGTATGTACATTTCCCAAAATAAAGAAAGGCATTCATTTATTTGGTCTTTAACTAAAGATTTTTTTATTTGGTTTGAAATCTGAAGATTTTTTCATGTTATGAAAATCTATGAAGATGACCAAGTGGCCAGTGTATTCTGGTGATTCATGTTAGTTGGTCCAAAATCTATTCTCACTTTCCAAGCTAAAAGGTGATGACCTTTATCTTACCCATGGAAATTTTTAGAGCAATCCCTGTACTGTTGTTCTTGCAAAATGTACCAAACATTATTTAAAGTTGTTAAGGAGATGAACAGTGTATTGGGACCATATTGCTCTCCTATCATCTGGCATAATGGTTTTCTTTATGCCATTTAAGATTAAAACACATATGGAACTTGCTTTAATTTGTCACTTTTACTTTCTGAGTTGCTGAGTTCCAGCTTCAGCTGAGATGTCACATTAATTCTGTTTAAATCTTGGGGAGCAAGCAGGTTGGTTGGAGTTAACTGTATAGTGTATAATGATTCTGAGCTTAAGCAGCGTTATCTCCAGCAAATGTCTTTGCCACAATAGTCATCTGTGTGGAGCCCTGGAGCAATTCTTGGCTTTTTCACTCATATCACTTCACTATCAAAGCTGAAATGATTAATATTCACAGAAAAAAATAGATTTTCTCACAGCAAATCTTCCTTTCTATTTCTGTTTGGTGAGAACCAAGCCTTCTGCATACATTATACGGATCAGCTAGAACCAGTCTGAGGAGTGAGGATGTACATCTGTGAAAAGTGATACAAATACATCACTGTGATTATCAGGAAGGAATTGTAAAAATGCCCATATTCCTAGCATACTCACCTTTCTGCCTGGCTTTTTGTCCTGCTTCTCTTGTTAGCTCTGGTGATACAAAACCAAGAAAGGTGCCCTATAACAGGCTGGGTTTCTGTGGTGTGGAAGTCAGCCGAGTGTAACATTGAATTTTTCCCCTCTTTTGTCACTGTGAGAGCAGTGCTGCTCCACGTGGAGCCTCCTGATAGACAACAGCCACTAAAGACTGCAACTTCATGTGGCAGCATCCTGGGGTTGTGGATGTGTGTGGTGTGACCCTGGCCTGGGCATATTCAGAAGCAGTCAAGTCTTGGACCACCCGTAAGGACCGTGGTTTTCAAGAACAGATGCAAACTGTATTGCTCCCAACAGGTCCCTAGCCCTGGAAGTGCTCAGAGCTTCTAAGACAAAACCAATCTAAAGCAAATTCCCATCAAAACCAAGATATCCATCTGGGAGTCTGAGATGCCCATTATTTAGGAGCAGAAACAAGGCAGCCAAAACTCAGCTCAGGTGCATGAGCTGGTTGCCAAAAGCTGGTTTAAAAAGAGAGGCTTAAGCTGGTTTCAGTTCCTGTTGAAGGCAGCAGTGATCTTTGAATGGGTAGGTGGGCCTTAGATGACATCCTAGAAGTCAGTGATTCACAGGAGGAGAGTTCCATTGGATATTCCATTGTGAAAGTGGTGGGTGGTGTTGCCTTAAAGGAGTGAGGAAAAAAAACTTAGGCATCAGTGGCCATACATTTAATCAGGGCACACTTCACCCTGCAAAAGTAAACAGCCTCATTCCTTCAGAGAGCCCTTTGTTGTCCAACTATGTCAACCTAAAGTCTATATATAGGTACTAAGCATTATACCTATGTCTAAATATGCATTAATTTATCTATAGATCTATCTATGTATGTATATTTTTGTATCTTTCCTATTCAGGAGGTGAAACCCCTTTGTTTCCATGTGTGAGCATCAGAGGAGACCTTCTGCTACAGCTTGCCATCAAATAAGTGCTCAGTTTTGAGTGAGGACAGCCTCCATGGCCAAAGCAGTTTTGAGTCAAGCACTGCTGTACTATGTGCCTCTCCAGCCACACCTTCATCTTGGTATGTGCTCCTAACCAGTTTAATTGAGACCAGTAACAAGAAAGAATTGGTTTTACTGGTGCTAGCAGTTTTTTGTACCAACATTATAGAAGAGAACCCAGCATGAATTTGACCCTTCTGTTGGTGAGCCAGCAAATAACCCAAGCAGATTATGCAGACACATATAAATCAATAGAAGCTGTGATCAATAAACAGAGCATTCTGTGTGGGGTGGAACATGTTTGCCAGAGATCTGGAAAGACAATCACCAAGGATGTGTTCCAAAACATCACCATGTCTGATGGAGAAGGCAGGCTGAGCTGTTGGGATGTGTCACTTCCAGGAATAAAACAAAAGTGAGAAGCACTGATTTGCACCACGTTAAGAATTTCATGTTGTGCTGAGACCCTTCTGCGTGGGGCTGTGCAGAAGCCACTAGAGTGCCTTTGGAGGAGGCACAGCATGTGAGAATCAAATGCAGGAGCAAGTCTTTCAAGAAGAGTCTGATGTGGTTGTGCAGAGAGCAGTACCAGGCAATGTGGCCTATGTCCTGCTGAATCCTTTATGTCTGTGTGTGGAGCAAGAAGGCTGCATTTGGAGCATTGTGCTGTAAAAGACTCTCTGCTGATAGTGGTGGGGCTCTAAATGTGAGCCCAAAAGTAGCTGGCACATTGTAAAGGTCACCAGACCACCCAGCATTATGCAGAAAGATCATTTCCAAGATATTTGGAGAGGTGAGGATGGGACCTGGAGTTGTGTTGAAATTACTGCAAATGGGTGTCTGGCCTTTTCCTGTGTTGTGTGCCCCTGGCATGCCTGTGAGAGTGAGGAGATGAAAATTCCCATCTTCACTGAGAGGCTTCTCCTTTGGTTTTGGCAGCGTAATTGCTGTATTCATTTGTTCCCTGAGGACATTTTTTAATTTTAAAAGGTGGAGGGAAAATGACTTTTACATCAGAAACTGTTTGGGTCTATGGCCTTTCTTTTGATGTTTGTTCTGTGGCATAAAAGCATAAGAAGTCTAATGGACTTTCCAAGGAAGCAATTACCTGCCGTACATCCTTAAAACTTATTGATATTTATACATGTAGCTAAAGAAAATACAGTGATGAAGTATTAACCTATTCTATTTTTTGCATCAGTACAAAACAGTCGTTAATGCCATTCTTAGACAAACTTCCTAGCTATTATTTCATAAACTTGCATTTGTAAAGGGGGAGAAAAATAGGAGAGGAAAGTTGTACTGATGTTGCTGCGGCTGTTGTTTCATCATTCATCTCTCTTGATATAACGGTGCTTGATCAAGACATTTTATTTTCATTCATTATAATGACATTTTACTCCCCCTCGTTTTAACTTAACCATTCAATTTTTTAAGTCCGGGGATTAGCAGCTGTGCTCCCAGCATAATTCCTGCACAGAAATAGCATCTAGCAGGCTGGTATGATTACAAACTGTGTGTGACCTGCAGCAGTGCTTCCCCATTTTGTCAGTGAGGCTGGCTGCTTCTCTTCTTCCTTCTCCTATTCCTTTCCCCCTAATTGAGGCCTCCATGCTCTCCCAACCTCTCTGTGGCTGCCTCTTCCCGTAAAACACTCGTCCACCCTTAATGCATTTGTTCTTGTTGAAGTATATCCAGAAATAGCTTCCAGATGCTGTCATAGATGTCCATTTCATTATTTCTGATGAAGGGATTTCACTTAAGCATAGCTCCACCACGAAAAGTAGGAGTCTATGCCTGGTCTACATCTGCTCCTCTAGTTCATCCCTACAATCATCTTGGCCAGCAGCATAATTTAAAAAATCCAGATTTTTTCCCTCTTCATGACAAATTTTTGGAATCAGTGGCTGTGTTCCCAGACACCCAAACATCACAGTTCTTAGCAAGGTTGGTTTGTAAAAGTGCTACAGCCATTCTAATAAAATGTCTCAAAGCAGTGGCTAAACCTGTTTTTCATGTCAGAGCTCTTGAGGTTCCCAAGAGGTGGATGTTTACTCATTCAGGAAACTTTGATAGGGGTATGAGCATGGTAGGAGAGTCTTCCATTCATAAAGAACAAGCATTAGTAGATGTCCAGTCCAAAAATGTATTTAGAATAATTGAATCAAGGTATACCAGGTTGGAAGGGGACCTCAAGAATCATCTGATCCAACCTTTGCTGACAAAAGCAGGATCTAGACAAGGTGAATCTGAAAGTGTCTGATGTTGGGAAAACCACCGTTTCCCCGGGGAGATGATTCCAATGGCTGATTGTTCTCATTGTGACAAAAATTTCCTCTTATGTCTAACTTGAATCTCTCCAGAGTAAATTGTACCCATTAGCCATTTTCCATGTGACACCTTGTAAAAAGGAGTCTTTTCTTTGCAGCCACCATTTAAGTACTGGAACATGGTGATAAAGCCTCCCCTAAGCCTCCTTTCTTTCAGGGTTGAAAAAACCCAGTTCACTCAGCCTCTCCTCATGTGGAAACTCCCCAGCCCCTCCATTTGAAAGTGTCCACTTCCCCACTCAGTTTGGAATCACCAGTAAATTTTACCAGGGTACACTGGATCCCATCTTCCAGGTCACTTATGAACATGTTAAATTTAGATGTATAACTTCATTACTCTGTTCACTTAACTCTCCCTGCATTAATTGTGTCAAACTCTTTCACTCCTTGTCATCATTGTAGTCAGAGGATCAGGACACCAAAGAACATGGGGCCTGAGGGAAGGAAGATGGAGAAATATGCCAGCTTGGTCTTGTAGATCAAGAACCAGAGGAAATGAAAGGACTGTCAAGTGAAAGACAGACACCTTGGGTCAAAAAGGAAGCTGAAGAGAAAGGACTGTAAACTGAGGATGAAGAGATGTGTCAGTTGTGATGACAGGACCAGGAGAACCTCTTGGTATCGAAATATGGGTCTGGTCACAAAGCACAAAGAGGAAAATATCTGACTGCAGTGTAAGCTGGGGTTGGACAAGCTACAAGGAAGATCTGAGGCTGTAAGAGCAGAGGCAGGGATGGCCCAGGATGTGAGGAGAGAGGGCTGAGCAGGAGGTGGAAGGTGAAGGGGCCCTTTGCCAGGGGGCATGCAGTGAATGGAAGAGGAAGTGCCCAGTGAACAGTCCCACTAAAAGAGCTGGTGGTGATGGATTGGCCATGCAGGGCCAAAGAGTTTCTCAAGCGTAAGGGGGGGCCTTAAACTGTATCACCCAATCCATTTTTTTCTCCTCACTTTGCTGTTCCGTGCTGCCTTGTTTTGGCACCTCTGTCTCCAAAGGCTCAATCCAATAAAAACCTGGTCTTTCTTATGGTAAACACATGTCAGCACCTCTTGAGGTAGATGCCCCAGCATGTACTTGAAGATTACTCATTTCACAGATGATTTGTCATTCTCTCTGATGAATGGATGTTTTCCTATCCTCCTGCACTCCAAGCAGCTTTGCACTTCCCTGGGGCTTGTTTACTTTTAATAGATAATTGTAGCTCTAGATATTCAAGGATCTCTGGTTCTGGTTTTGAGCATGATGGAACATGTTATCTCAGTGGGATTGTGTGGTCTGGGGTACCTTATAGCTGTGTTGTCTGAGAGCTCTGTTGTGGTTTTGACTTGCTCCATTTTTGTTTACACTCATTCTTCTCTCATAATATGGGAGAAGGTGACTAGAAGGTCCTATTCTGTTTTTTTCTACACCCTTAATTACTGTATACACACACACACACACACACACATATATCTATGTATATAAATATAAACACAGCTTTATTGTGTCTGCCCTTAGCTGAGTCATTTCTGTGGCTCTCTCACATGCTTTCCAGTCTCCTCTCATAATCATCTTGTTCTCTATGCTTATTGACAGTCCCTTTTTGGTTCTGGTGTCTTGAGAAGGGTGTCTGGAATGGGACACAGATTTGGCATTGGTTACATGATTTATTTACCTCCAGTACTGACTAGAACCCCTGTTTGGATCTGCAGGTTTTACAGCCTCTGACGGGGAATGAATGTATCTGTTACATCTTCCCTGAAGTAACGTTCCCAGATCTGCTGATGTTTTTGGCAAGTAAAGGAGAGCCCAGATGACCCACCACATCAGTACAGTCCACCACGAGCTCCCAGTAAGGAGCCAAGGCAGTGGCACTGGGCGAAGGAATAGCGGGAGACTTCTCTCTCCCTGTGAGTGAGAAGCAGCGCTGATCTGTGGAAAGCAAAACGCGGGAAGATGTCAGTGAGTCTTTCAGTGCCACATGTTCTTCACAGGCTAGGGACCGCTGGAGGCAGTTCAGTGTAGCTGGGGCTGAACTATCCTTTTAAAATCAGTCTTCAGTGCGTCTCGCTCTCCTCATAGGCTGTGGCATCCTCTGCTGAAAGCCCCCGAGGCTCTGCTGAGCTTGATGGACAATTCCTTTTCTTTCTTCCCCTTTGTGCTCTCTCACAAAGAGAAACTGCCTCTCTTCCAGGGAGAGGAGGGAGGGAGGCAGGGAGGGAAGAAAGGAGGGAGGGACAGGGGAGGATTCTTTTTTTCCTTGGCCTGGGATGTGTGCACCTCCACACTTCCAGCCTTGTCCTATGGCCAGGCTGGATCGCTGTTGGTATGGCAACGCAACCCTGCACTAACCAAACCGTGAAAGGTGAGGAAAATACTTATTCATCTCCATTTAACTAATGGAATACAGAATCCCAGAGGTTAAGGTTTCTTAAAGGAGTCTATGATGTGTATGTGTCCTGGTAGTGTTTTGTTTAGGGTGTCCACAATAGCTGGATTTCCCTAGGAATCAAGGTACAACCAGCACTGATTTGAACCTTTAGGTAGCTTTTACAAATGCATCTCACAAAAAATTAGACCTGGGGTTTCAAGAGCTGTCTGACCTTGTTCTTGCTCTGCAGTCATTAAAGGGACTGTCCCAGGTGAGCTGATCAAGGTCACAGAGGTGGCCAGTGCAGAGGTGGGACTGAGCCACACCTCTGGAATTTGAGTTGACTGTCTTCTAATGCCTTTCTGTCTCATTTTTTTTTTTTAATCAAATAAAATCTGGTTTCTTAGTCTGAGCTTCTCTGTGCTTGGGTGGGCAGTTTGGATCCTTTGAAATGTCAACAGCAATTGGGAAAAAGCCTGCAAATGAATGAAAACTGACTGAATTTGCAAAGCCATCTATGGAAAAGTAGAAGCCAATGGAGAACATCATGACTGACCTGAATGTAGTCTATCTCCATGGCCAGTGGTTTAGCTATGTTTGTGTGCTTTGAAAAAGAATTTCATATGCAGGAGCCTGTTGCCTTGACCTGAACTTACCAAAGGGGCATCTTGAGGCATTGTCACATCTTGGGATTGTGGCCTAGTTTTGCATCATTTATGGAGTATGCATTATTCTGGGCTAATGTGAACGTAAGCCTTTGATCTCATGCCATTGCACCAAGCAAAATAGATGTAACTGTTGAATTCCTTCTTCTTTTATCACTCCTCAGTCAATAATACTACAGCTTACCATTCCTCCATCCCCCTCCCTCTTTGTGCAGCTTCTGGGGCTGTGTTGCTTTCCTTCTGGTTTTCAATCCTGCTGCATTTCAAGACAGGTTTTATACAGGAAAAAAGAAAATACATTTCATAATGCAAACATCCCCTGCTCAGCACTTTCAGTTATCTTATTTATACACTGCAGTACTGCTTTCTATGACCCAGTGATTATCATTTCCCAGAGCTATCATTACTTTAAAGCTACCTCTGAATTGTGCTCCAGCAGATGGTACAACCCTATGAGCACTGTGAGAGCCTGGAAGGGAGAGGATGGGGCAAAGCTGTACTTGAGCACAAACCAGGCTGCTGCCCCAACAGCCAGGAAACCTCTAACTTGCATTGTTTCTCACAGTGTTCAACTTCAGCCTGTGTTGTTGAGTACTGTCAGGCTGCTAACCACCAGGGAAATCAAGGTGGATGTTTTTCTTGTTTTGGGGCCTGTCTACTCACTGCCTTTTTTCTTTTTTTTTT
>WBMV01004672.1:48696-65493 GCA_013396655.1 Campylorhamphus procurvoides
TTTTTTCCCCCGCATAACAACTGAGCTGATTAATTCCAAGATAGAATACCAAATAAGAAAGAGTCATTCATTATATGCAGTATTCTAATAGATTTCAATGTGATCTAAACTTGGATTGAATACTAACCCATTGATTGCTATTCAGTTGTTTAAGCAGCTGTGCTACTAAGCTGAGCAATTGCACTGTGTCATCCTTCTCTTTCTTCCTTCGAATTCTACCTCGCTTTCTCCACTTTTGAAATGGCTAACCCCTTGACTATACATTTTCCTTCAGTGGATTGTGTACTTTGTGACTGACTACCAAGTATACAGTGGGAATGGTAGACAGCCAGCTAAAGTCATGAAAGATGCGTTATCTGCATGTAATTGGGTGAATTCCCGAGGGTATTCCACCAAACAGAGGAGGTTGTTATCATTCTCGTTGAGATGATAATAAAGAGGTGTGATTTACTGCTTTGGTTGTTTCAAAGGTGTCATTTGAACCTGGGTGGAGTGTGGTGCTGTTAAACAGACCTGGACAAAGCCTTACAAAACATCTGTATTTGTGGTCAGGAGCATTAAAAAAAATGGCTTGATTATTTTCAAAATCTTGCACTTTTCTTTGACTCAAGGAGAAGTTGTAGGTGCTCACCCACTGTGCAAATTGGGCTTTCTGGATTCTTGGTTCAGGGGTGTACATAAGTATGTATATGCAAATGTATATATACTTAATAATTGAATGTGTATATGCATTTTTATGCATGTTAACATGCATTTTGAGTATTTTTATAGATATCTAAGCATTTTCTTCAGTAGTGAACTAGCTATATTTGCTTTCAAAGTTAAATATATACTCAAAATATCTTGTTGAAAATGTGGTCACTTCAGGTATCTAAGCCTGGGTTAGATATCTATCTTTAGGCTACTGGGTTTAAACCTTATGGTTTTTACCACTAGTGATGGGCTATACTGGATCTGATCTTGTGCCAAACATTGGGCAAAGCTCTTATTCATTCACTTGTTGCTGCTTATACCTGCAGCCTTTTAATAATTCTACAGGTCCACCTCCTTCCATGCACCATGTAGGAAGGGTTATTACACATCACTGCCTGAAGCTGGGAACTAGATTTGTTGCAATAATATGAGAGGAATGCTCATTAAAAACAAACCAAACCAAAAAATACTTAGTAGCAGGCCTTTTATAGTACTTTGCAATTCAGATTGTATTGAGTTTGTTATGAATTCTGCTGACACTTCTGCAAAGAGTCAAAGTGCGGCTGCATTGTGGTGATGGGAAAAAAAAATCAGATCTCTTTCATATTCACTACTTGGATGCCAAAAGTGTTTAGTGCCAATGGCCATTCCTGCTTTAACATGTTACGGAGAGGAAATAGCTGCAGGGAGAATTAGGGAGAGGGAAAATAGTCAGCTGGCTTATGGGTTAACTGTGAGATTCCTGGTAGCACAGAATTTCTTTCTTCATTCTGCATTGAAGCCTATGGATGATAAAGCTGAAGTTCTACATCATAAATTCCCATTTGGACATTCAGTTTTGAGAACCTACATCCAGCATCCTTATCACTTTGAAGTTAAAGTCACAATCAGTAATGAAATCTGCTTGCTTTTCACACACTGAAATTAGCTTTGATTCTTTGCCTGAAACATATGTTTAAAAGGCAACATGCACATACTGTGCACTGACCCTATCAAAGCAATAAATACCACTGAAGTCATTTTCCAAAGCTGCCTACAGCATTAGTTTATTTTTAATATGGTCCCTCTGAAGAAGTGGTGAAGGAAATACCTATGGGAGCTATTTGAATTGTCTGTCTGGGGTGAAGTCCCTACCTTGCCCTACTGAAGAAGAAAGTAAGAGGGGATACTAATTTCTCTTTGTTGTTGTGGAAGATAATGTTTAATTCATTGGGTTTAGTGCCATTTTAAGGAAAAAAGTATTCTGTTTGGGTGAGAAAAATGATTCTTTGATACTAATCAAGATTTGAAGCAAGGGACAAGAGAGAGGGATATTGCTGCAACCAAGAATGGGGTTTAGTCTATGACAGCTTTCCTGGCTCTTTATGATGCTGTTTTAGTGGTCTTGCTTTGTGTTATTTCTCCTGCAGTGTTACCTGGATGTTCCTCCCAGCTCCAGAGGTTCTTTGCAGAACAAGAAGCATATGGACATGCACCAAAGGACCATGTCCAAAGTGAATCCGCTCACCCAGGCAGATTGTGCTCCCTAATGCAGGTGAGGATCCACAGTATTCAGAGTTCAGGGTCACAGAGGAGTTTGGAGGCAGAGACAAGGAGTCAGTAAGGCCACATATTGGTTTCACACTCTGGCAACCACACTTCTCATTTTAACACCTTAAACCTACCAGCCCTTCCCTACACTTTGCTGTGCGAGGGCAATGGAAGGCTCAAACAAAGCATGCACCTGAGTGCATGAATTTTCTCTCCCTTGAATTTCAAATGACATAAATACAGTTTAGATTGTACAAACCTGAAAGAATCTGTCCACTGGCAAAGGGAACACATTTTTTGTCACTCATGGTCACCATTAGAATGACAAGGCCAGACTCCTCCATCACTGCTCTTTAACTCTGTCAGCACCAGCTTTTCCACAATTACCCTGTCTGAAGCATGAATGGGCCTATTCATTTTCTCACTTTGTTTGACCTAGGGTTCTAGGAACTACTTAATAGCATATGGGCTGCTTTCTTCTGGAAAGACATTATTAGGTTAAAGACTGGCCTAAAAAATATGCTCTCCTAGCCATGAAAGGCTAATTTTATGTTTGTTTGAACATATTTGTAGAGGAGCTGTGTTATGCACCATGCTTCTAAATATTGTTTCATGCTGTATAATGACTTTGAAATCTGACCCCTTCTAGGGATTGTATTTGTGTAGGAAAGAGAGGGATGCATGCAGGAGAAGTATATAGTTTTAGGAATACACTTTGATTCAATTTCTTGCATTTTATTGTGGCGAAGACAGAAAAACCTCAGATCTCATGCTGACGACAGGTTTTCAGAACGCAATGGTTTTATTTTAAATGGGTCCCTGGAGAAGATGATCTCAAGCAGGGAAATGTGTGCAGCCTTTCCAATGAGATAAGAATAATCATTGCATTTCTACTGTGCATTTTTGTAACGCTGTAAATACTATATAAATTGCAAGATGGAGATCACATTCAGTTGCTGACAGTGGAAGTCTGGCCACCAGTCTGGGGAAGGAGCACTCTGGCACAGGACTTTGGGGGCAGGCTAACCAAAAAAAACATCTCGTTTTCTTACCTATAACCAAAGGTGATGCTCATGGGTATCAGTAGTCTTGTAAGCTGAAGTGAATAGTGCCTTGTAAGTGGTTTTCATGAAACTGTAAAAGGCAGATGAAAGACACCTGAATCATAAATCTGAGGCCATGAGCTCCCTGTCTACATAGCAGAGTCTTGCCCAGCTGAAACCACTGTGGACATTGTGAGAGCAGTGAATTTGTGAGGATTGCTGTCACAGCCATTCTGTTGTTTCCTGGTCACGGGGACTAGCTTGTCAGTTTGCTTCAAAACATAATTACAGATAGATCTTGAGCCTTGTACTTATGGACAGCTTTCTTAGGAAAGCTGGTGGCATCAGCCCTGCGGAATGACCCAGCTAGCTTGTGGTGGAAGGTCATCATTAGCTTGTCCTCAGTGTAAAAATGGCCATGGGGACTCTTTTCTTCCATGAATTCCTCTGTAGGGCAGCTGTGTTGCTCCACTGCAAGGCTGGCTTATGCAGCAAAGGTAGGGTTTGATTTCTCATTGTCCCCTTGCCTGAGCTGTCCTGGTCCTGAGGTCCACATGAATACGTGTGGAAGTTTTGGAGATTACCAGAAGCATACCTTCACTCGTTAGACCTGGAGGAAGTTCTGAGCATCACTAGGTAACCACCAAACACAATACAGCAGAGCAGAGTGTGGTTTCACATTTCTTTGGAAGAGTTTGTTGGGTGTTCATGTGAGAACTGCACAATGACAGGCCTGCCCCTCACACCCGAATGTTGGTCCTGTGGTGGTGCAGTGCTCCAACCGACCTGAAAGTGTTTCCTCTTGCTGGGAAGAGGATGACTATTGAAAAAAAAAAAATTAATGGTTTCTTTTAGGAAACTGCTGGATATTTCACCTGAAAAGTTATTTTTTTTGTCAATATGTTACTATTTTAAAAGACGTGTTTCCATTCTTCAGGAAATTCTCTGCATCTTTTTGATGAAAACGAATGGAAAACTACGTTATTCTTCTATCTTGAAAATCAAACCTGTTGTAAATTATGAGATTTTTTTAAATGAGATTTAAAAATTCAATGCTTAATATAAATTCAATATAAAATGCTTAAAAATTTATTTTAAGGGAAATTTAGGAGAAAAGGTAGCTTATTACAAAGCCATCAAAATTAAAATATCTTCTTGTTTTGTTAAACACAGATTACTTCTGCTAACTAATTCAAGTCCCACATGGATTGGGTGGACAATATGGGTCTTTGTTTTGTTTATTTTGTTATTTTGCTATTTTATTTATTTTGCAGCTGGACCTATAGGCACCTTTTCAGAAGGATAATTTCTTTGTTTTTATGATGGGCTAAAGGGCTTAATACTCTCTTGCAAATGATTCTGATTGCACAGTTTATTATGCTGTTTGATTTATTGTTAAGTGCAGGTTAATGCTTGTGTTTTCTTTCTTGCTGCAGAATTTTCTCTGCATAGCATCCTTTACCAGAAAGCTGCTGCCTACTCCAGGATAGGTGCCTTACTGAGAACTCTGTGTGGAAGCCAACTCCCACAGAATTTGCAAAAGCCCAGGATATTATCCAGTCATTCCCTTCCAGTTCCTTCTTCCAGCTTTTGGAGATCCTCTGTGCTGTTGTTCGGGTATGTACAGTCTCTAATTGTCTGTGGGCAGACACCAATTGAGGACAGAGTGACGAAGTCCCATGGGGTCTCTCCTGGCTTCTCAAACAGAACTGCAGCTCCAATCCCCCGCTAAACCTATCTGCTATAGGAAAACCTATGCCCTAAATAGAAGAGGAGAGGAACTACAACCCAACAGAATGGAAAAAAAATGCAATGTATCATAGATGGAAAGGGAGAATATCCAAAGGAATCATGCCTAGACTGTCTGGTTTCTCCTTTGTCAGGATTATGAGTGCTATCTTTAGGAAGATACTTTCTGGGATAATAAAGATTGGGCATTTAGCAGCCTGAATAAAATCAGGTTCCTATTCCAACAGACACATTTTTGTCTAGTGTCTGAGGCTTAGAAAAGGAGTATTGCAGATTTTACTTACCCACTCATAGCAAGCATCTAAATGCTGATATTAAAAAAAAAAAAAGAAAAGATGGAGAAACAGAAAAATTAATCTCTTGTCAATCTGACCCACCAATGGTTTGTTTTTTGGGTTTGTTTGGTTTTTTTATTATTATTGATATATCTATAATTTTCATCTGACCTTTATTCTGCAAGTATATTTGTGTATGTGTATTTTTTTTCCACAAACCTGCAGTGCAGTGAAAGCTAGATTTAAATATTTTCAGACTGACTGTACCCATCATTTGCATTCCACTGACTCATTCAGAGCAAAGACATCTGAGCAGAAATACAGCAGATAAAAGAGAAACCATTAATCCAGGGAAGATTACTGGCACAGAATCTTTATCCTGTATCCTCCCTGAAATGAGACAAAGATCTTACTATGTACATCCCTCTGGCTTAGCTTCAGCAAGTAAGCAATACAGTAGTGTAGACATGGTACTTTTTAAAGACACATTACATTGGTCTGAAACTTCAGTCTTCTCACAGAGCCTATTGCTGCTGAGGTGTTGTTCAGTAGTTGCTTTCTCAGAAGAGCCTTCAGCACCCCAAAACTGCTTTTTTTTTGGCTCATGCAAGGAGTAAGACACCACATCCCTTATCTGCTCCTAAAGAGGTGGCATATGTCTCCTGGAGGATGGAGACTGTTCTGTAGCACATTGGTTTCACAGCGTATTTTACAGGGTCCTGCTTCTGCTGACACCTCATCTTGATGTGAGCTGTAAATGCTAGTTAGCTTTTAATGAGCCTAATAAGGCTAAAGCTTTCCAGATACTGGTGCTTCAGTTCTGGAAGGGGGGCTGGCTGAGGATGTTGAGCAGGCTTACCCTTTTCAGGAGACTCATTCCAGGTGACTGGGCATATTAGATTTCAGAGTGCGGCAGGCTTTTATCTCCCTTCTTTGCGAGTGTGGCAGCCTGCAGTTGCTTTTCCATTTGCTGGTTGGTTGTCTCTCTCCCTCTGTCTCTGTGATATTGATCCCTCAGTTAAAAGAGCTGAGATAGATAGAGCTTGGGAAGCATCCCTTTCTTCTCTGGCAGTAGGTGGAAAACCCAGTTGCCATGTGATTATTGCACTGTCTCAGCTGCTACTGGTCATTGACCATCTCCTGCAGGAATATTTCCATGCCATAACAATAACAAAACCTACTGCTGTTGGTTAGGGCTTCCACTTGAAGCAGCCCAGAGGGTTAGATGGCTTTCTGGAGGTACTCCCATGTGTTTGTGGCCTTATCTTGCTATGGTGTGCGTTCAGCTATGAAATAAAATTGCAGGAAATGATTCAGTTTTGAATCATTCTATTTAGACTGGCAGAAGCCAAAAACTCTCCTGTGAGCTACAACAATGTGGACTGCTATTCCAATGGGAAATGTAAATACTTAAGCATGCCTGATGAGTTGGACCAGAAGTGCAAGCAAACTGTTCTGAAGTGTGGATTCTCAGCTTTTATTCCAGACAGTTTTGTTCCTTCAGAGCCCCTTGTTCAGGTGAAAAATGTTTTCCTTTTCTTGTCTCTGTGTAGGATGAATGTATATTAAGACCTCTGGAAAATAGCTAAGGGCAACAGGAACCAAGACATGGAGGAAGCTTATTTCTAAACAATCCAGCATCCTCTTCCAGTTCAGTGCAGGAGAACATTTAAGTACAGAGGAAAAAACCTTGCTGTTATGGAAAGTTTAGCTTACCAAGAGTAGACCATGATCCCTTTGTTGTTTTAAGTTTATGAAAAGCGAGATCAGAAGCAAATCTCATTTCTTCCATAATCCAGAGCCTAAGGTCTGCAATGGCTTTTTTTCCTAGTAATGTTCACATTATCCATTAAGGGTCATTAGATTTCAGGTGTCAACCTAGAGATCTGAGTAACAATAATGTTTTTCAGTAAGAACTTCTTATTTATGGAATAGTTTTTGCCTGGTTTTAATTGCACCTTCTTCTGTAAATATCCGTTATCTCTCCTGCTCCTTTTTAGGCTCTGTCACTTTGCCGAATATTGAAATAGGAAGGTTTATTTATTGCAAAGGATATTAAAAACAAAAACAAAAACCCAAAAAGGATATGTCTTTCAATGTGCTCTCTTGCTCTTCATTGTTCCTTAGATTTGAAAGGCAAAAATGCAGTTCTGATAACCATGTGAGTTCTTCACACCTCCTGGTAGAAATGGCCCTTTTCTGCCCCTCTGGGCATTGTCTCCAGGGCCTGTGCCTTCCATGCTCCCTTTGAACCACAGCTGTTTGTTTTGTATTGTGCCATGTTTGTTTAGAATTTGACCAAGCCACTGTTACAGATGAGCAGTGGGAGAAACAGCTTGCAAGAGGACTTCAAGTAATCTTAGATCAGCTAGTTGTCGGCTGCATTGTGTTACTGTGCAGCATGCTCATTCCTCTTTTGATGTCTTTGCAGATGTTTTAAGCTCTACATTTAAAAAAAAAAAAGACAAAGTATTTATACAGACACATTACCTCACCTGAGATGGTGTCATTGTGCTGTACGCTTTACATACAGTAAAAACTGCTTCTCTGTTCCTCCTACAAACTTAGCATCTAAATGATCAAGATAGATAAAGCTTTGGAAGTGAAAGAGAGGTCCAAGGTCACCTCTGCAGGAAAGCAACAGCACACATCTCCCCTTCTGCAGGCAAGTGACATTCTGTCCTGTCTCTTTTGTAACAGCTTTTATAAGATGACATTTCACAAATCTGAGAAACAGACACTGCCCATTTCCACACTTGCAGGAAGAGTGTCTTCAAGTGAGGAAGCTTGATTACAAAGTCTGCTGAGTATGCAAGGGAAAGAATGAAATATTGCACTTGCCACAGTCCTGATTTTTGTTCTTCTCTTCCATTATCTAAAGGAAATATGGTATGCTCTTTGTTCCAGTCATTGCAGACAGTTTGCAGACTGGTACAAGAGAAGATGTGTGGGATGGGGCCAGGACTTTTGTGTGTATGTGTGTGCACATGCCTATGAAATATCTTATTTCTAGAAATCATCACGTGCATAAAGTTAAATCTATCAGCAAGTGTTTGCACATTGCAGGTTTGGGGTTATTTATCACTTGCCACAGAAAAGAAATCTTTCAAGGGCCTGCAGAAACCACCCTCTGGAGTTCCTTTTATCTCACAGAGCAGTCCAGAACAGTTTTGCAAAGCCATGTTACTCTCTCAACTCCACTCATAGAGATGGATAAGGCTGAGGAAAGAGCTGCAACTTGGCAACTTGGAGAGAAAGAGGATCAAAGATCCTTCCTGCCTCATGGTATAGAGAACACATCAATGCCAGGAGCTGCACTTGAGAATAATGGAGGAATAACAGATCCCTGCATGTTGCCATGGAGCTCTTCTCTCTGGACTTCAGGCATGTTGTAAAATATGATCCTTCCCTTTGTCCCTGTTGTAGGCAGTCCTAGTTAGTCCTGACAGCATTACTGTGCTCAGCAATCAGTATTATCCCCATAAAACAACTAGGTTAGTATCAGCAGAGACATCTCTGGGGCTTGCATGCCCTCACTCCTTGCACACTAGTTCCCAGACCACTGTGCTCCACTGCTTTCACCACCTCAATCCTCACAAGCACTCCTGCAGCACCACCAAGCTTAACACACAGAGAAAAGCTCTTTAGTTTGGTTAAAAAAAAAAGGTCTTGGAGAAGCCAAGTTTTTTTTATTAATTTGTTGATTTGCCAATTATACTCTACCAGGCTTCCCTCTCATGATGTCTGTAACTTGACATTATGAACTTTCTTATTAAATCAAGTGTTTCCCAAACATCAGGTGGTAGAGTGGAGGAAGAACCAAACATGTTTTCAAGGAAAGTTAAAACCGATACGGTGTTGGCTGCTGGCTGCCCTGTTATTGTGAGAATGCACATTCTGTCCCTTGAGTGTAGAGCACCTTCTGATGGAGTGCTTCTTATGTTGAAAAATGACAAGCATTAAGAACACCATGCCACTTCATTGCTTAACTATTTACTAGAGCATGCTGGCTTCCTCCATCTGAAAGTGCGGTATATTTATAGGAGAAGTCTGTAATGGAGCGTCCTGCTCTGAGCAGTATTTTTGAAGAATAAGGCCATACTATGTGTGAAGGGGTGGGACAGGGCTCTCTGTTGTCCCCTCTGTCAGCAGGAAGCATGCAGGGGACCACAGGAGCTGATTGACTGGAGCAGATTCACTGTGGTATGTGAAGTGTGTGAAGTCCCTGCAGGGGATGGGAAAGGCTTGCTGACCTGAGGAATTTGGGGTCTGGGATCTCTGTGTGAAATTGCCAGGAAGGATCAACTCTGAGTAAGAGGGGATGTTTAGGTATTTTTTTGTTATCATTACAGTGCCAATCACAGTACTTCATCCCCATATAAGTGCTATAGGTCAGCTTCTCAACTGATATGCAGCAGCAGGTTTGTAGTGTGCTCTCTGTCACAGCTGGGAATCTGGGGCTGTTGAGAATGGAAAGATTCCTTCCCTGCTTCATGGCTGTGAGTGTTAGAAATAAGGTCCCTTAGCTTCTGGCCAGAAAGCAAAAACAATTGAAGATCGAGGTCACAGAAATGACAAGAGCAACTCTTGTAATCCAGTGTTGTCAGCACAAATGCAGCGATTGATTGAAAAGTGTCTGCTAACCAGGCAGCAAAGAGAGCAATTAGAACTGAAATAGCAACAGGGTCTATTTCAGAGTTTTATGATTCCAGCTTGCACCACCCCACTAATTTTAAGTACTGATGATTTTTCTGTCTGGGCTGGAGTCAGCTGAGGACCAAGAGCAATCTGGGACTGAAAGAAACTCAGGACTTCTCAGAGGTTCAGCTGTTAAAAGTGTGTCATAAACACACCCTAAAACTCAAATGCCATACTCTGATCTACCTTGAGGATTAACAAGGTTCACCACAGAGCATGGCTGGGGACTACTTAAGGTATGCTGGAGACCATGAGGTCTGTTGGACTCACTAGGTCTCCTGCATCAGAAGTACATGATGGAGTTGTCCCAGCTGAAAGGGCGTATCAGGGCTCAATATTTTAGGAAAACATGATTGAGATTGGATGCAAGAGACACTGTGAAAGCCTACCAGATGTGTGGGGACTCTGGGACAGCTTGCTATTGTTGAAGGTCAGATGCTCGAGCTCTGACTGGGGCAAAGGAAGACATTTAGATGGGCAAGGAGGCTTTCTTGTCCTGATCTCCAAGGAGTATCACATTCATGAGCAGAAATGAGTAAACTTTGTGGTCTGCTAGAGTAATAGTGATAGGACACCAAGAAAGCAGGGTGAGTAGGTCCAGGGGCAGGTTTCCTGCTAAGGGACCCATGCAAGTGCACCATCTGGGAACAATGACATGTTGTCAGAGAGGGGCAAAAGTGACTTATCAACCCAGTGTTCCTGATTTGAAGGAAGTGATGTTTAAACAAGAGAGTTCTTTGCAGTTTCTTGCTGCAATCAGATGTTTGAGGAGCAGTCAACAGACCCCAGGAATGGGCAAATTCCGTGTGTGAGGCTCCATGGCTTGGAGCACCAATTGATCACACTGCACAGCACATGGGTCTAGTCTGAGTCAGACCTTTCAACAAACTGTGCAGTATGGAACACTCTGATCTCTTAATAAATATCAGCACTACAGTAACAGCAATGCAGTGCAATGTTGAACTTGAAGGGCTGCTTTATCGAGTAAGAAGTATAAAAGGGTTTCTTGCATCACTGTTAAAGTTAGGATGGTTGCTCCAAGATTCACAGTGTTAATCCTGGATGCATTTCAAGTTGACTAAAAAGTAATTTTTAACCAACCACACTGAGGGTTGTATTTGCAGAATGTATGTCTAGAATAGTGCTGAAGGCAACATTAAAACCTGTATATGTGCCCATTGCATTGACAATCTCAATTGACTTTATAGGGAAACCAGACACAGAGTTACCTCAGACAGTGGGATGATGAACATAACTACCTCCACATGTTCTTTTATTACACTCTTCTCCCACCCAGAACTGATTCTCTGTTAAAAGGTAAAACTATGTACCAGTTGTGAATGGTTGTATTCTAAGAAAGGCACTAAAATCTTCTACTAACTCAGTTGAATGTGAAATTCTTTTGAAAATTGGTCCAAGTTCACTCCAAGGATGGCTGCCTCTCATAGTCAGGTGAAGGAATAAGTGGGTTACTCAGTTTGCACAAAGGTGGCAGAGAGCAGACACGGATTTGAGCACTGATAACTCGCACTAAGAAGCCCTGCACCTTGCAACATGAGAAGCCCTATTGCACTGTGAGGAGCTGCCTGTGGATCAAGTTATTGGTCACTGTGAGCAGAGGTGACTGTCTGTACCCCTCACATTGCTAAATATTTTGTTATTTAGCTGTTGTTGCAGCCATCTTTGCTTGCTAGCAACAGCTATTTACATCTAGTTCAGAGGTCTCTGAAGGTGTAATGCAGTACTGCTGCAAGTGAACTCTAGATATCCATTTGAAACTAACCAACCCAACATAAGAATTAAATGTCTTATCCAGAAGTCATTGCTGCAGAGCAACAGAGTTGTGGTAAAATCTTTTCAGGCTTCAGAATAGATCCCATAAAAATGCTCTTCAGTGATGCACAATTAGGTAGACAACACCACCTTGGAATACCTAGTTCTTGAGGGGGTACTTGAGGAGCTTGTATTTCCTGACTTATTCTGCATCATGAAGAAAGGAGATCGGGTAATTTTATTCTGGAAAGCATTTTTACCATCTCTTTGGCTGTCACATGTATTTAACATTAGTGCCCTCAAGGACAATGTGGTGGATCAGCATGCTAAGGTCTACAGTCTACAGTTTGTAGTTTTTCATTTCACATTGCTTTAAGAATGGTCCTCTTTGTTTCCATTTTGAGCCATGGCTGAATTCTTACATGTTGTCTGATCTTCAGGCTCAAATACCCAAGAGAATAGGCAGCTGTGAAAGAAGGTGGTACGCTTCTTCTTATTTCTTTAAATTGATAGGGATTTGAAGGAAAAGACTTTAATAAAAGTCTCATGAATGATTATTTTCTTCCTGCTGATGATTCTGAATTGCATGCAGAAATTTAAGGACCTTATAAGAGAGCCCTATGGATTTAAACTCAATTCTTTAGATTTATAATTAAAGCTCATTGTCTTTATGCTATGCTACACCTTATGAGAAGGATCCCTTTCTAATTACATGGTACCAGGAGGTCTGTCACATGCTTTTACTTAATATTAAGGTACACAGTTGCTCTATTTTTTTCTTCTCCTTCTCCCTCTTCCATTGATTCTCTATTATGTTTTGGAAATTCAACATAATGATTTTTTTTTTTCAGGCCAGATGTTTCACTCTGCTATGTTAAGTCATCTTGACATACTGCCATGAAATGGAAGCAACTGCTAGTTTTAACATTGCTCCATATCTTTATTAAAAGGTACATCTCATGAATCTTAATTCCCCACATACATGCTATCTTCCTCTCTCCCCCCTCTCTCCCATTACACTTCTTTCTTTTCCTCCTTAAAGAAGGAGGAATATTAAAATTTTCTTGCTGTTCTGGCTGAGTGGTTAATGAGGTTCTAGATAGCATAATGAATATGCAGTGCTATTGATTCTGTGTGTGTGTGTGGCTGCACGCGCGTGTGTGCGTTTGTGTGTGCATGTCTTTAATCACAGCTGGAATGCAAAATCAGGCTCCACCTTTCAACTCTATCTCCATCATGCTGAGAGAGTGAGAGAGAGCGAGACTGAGACTGCTAGACAGCTCGAAAGAGATTGCAGCTCAGATGTCCTGGAAAACAGCAAATCCCTCAGACCTGGCAGATTCCGTTACCATGAGAACTGCAGATATTTCCATTGTGATGGCTTGCTCTAGCAGCCATCTGTTACACCCATTTGATTAGGAAGTGCAGTTCAGTTGTATGGGATTTTCGCTGCACCTTATCCCATGGCAGCGTACAGAAACTCTCTCTTTTTATATGCTAAACTCAATGTTTTTAAAGTGCTGTAATTTACTGAGGCTGAAGGCATTTAATGAAATGCTAGGAGGAGGTCACTGAGGGACAGTATCTCTGAGAGGAAAGAAGCACATGAGATATGTGAAGGGGATTAGTGTCCGGTATATAAATAAGATCAGCCCAGAAATTAGCTGTATTTAGCAATTCCTCATCCTTGCCAGGGAGAGGAGCTTGTTATACAGACCTCATGAAGCCATAATAAAATTAGTAATTGCCTCCTGTTAGTTAATCCCACTCCATATATATCTACTGTATGCATGCAATAAATGCATGCAGCAAACACACTTCAAGTCCTCTGTAAAAAAAAGGGGGAAGGTGATGCCTCTCCCCAGACGCCTGAAGTGGCGCAGTGACTGCACTGTGTAACGATTAGATTAGCTCTAAAAATTTAATGGTGCCATTTGACTTTTCCTAGACACAGAACAACCTTAAACTTCCTTGAAGGTTTCTCTGTAATTTACTGATTAAAACAATTGTTTGGAATAGTTGAGTCCCTCGGTGTAAATTAGTGGTGAGGGAAATGGTAATGGCACATCAAATGGATATAAAAACAAAGGAGTCCCCTTCAATTAAAACTCTTCAGACATTCTTCCTAAGTGGCTGGCATTCCAGATTCAGGGTAATCTTGTGTGTGGGGTAGTTGCCTCGAGTATCTTAAAATGACTGAAGGTCTTGTAAACTCAGTGAAGCTAATTAAATGCTCACACACTGAAATGAATTTCTGATTGCTGCTAAGGAGGCATTGAGGTCAGCTCCTCTTTTCATTGCCCACACTTTATGGCCAATGCCAGATACTAAATAAATCAGATCCTCAGAATCAGAGGCTCTGTGGTTTTGTTCCTCTTATATATTCTCCCACCCAGCTGAACATAATTCCTTATCCGTCTTCATCTTGGCATGAAAAGTTTTCTATTGTTTTTCCTCACATAGCACCAGATTGCCATGGAGAAGACTATGATATCATAAGAAATGAATGAGCATGTTTCTCACCATGGGTGAAATATACATTCCAGACCTAATAAAGTCAGAAATCATGTAATGGGCCTGGTAAAATGAGCTGCATAGTTAGTGTAAATATAAATGGTTCTCCTTTAGGTCTCTGCTTCACCTAAGTAAGTTCTTAGACACTTTGCTGATCATGGAGACACAGAAGAACATGTTTAAGAGCTTTTCTGAGTAGAGATGGTTTTGAACCTGGATCCACAAATGTAGAAAAAGAAAATAGATCTTCCCTTTCCCTTTTGTAACAGAAGATTTTCCTGTTGATGATCATTGCAACAAGTTAGAACTTTGGCTTCCTGCAGCTTCCCATCTCATATAATACTGGGGGCTGAGCCACATAGAAGAGAGTTTTTTTTTTTTTTTTTTTCAGACAGGGCACTTGTTTTATGAATGTGGTATCTGCCTTTGACAGGCAGCAGATGTATGGAAGCCCTGAAATCTGAAACAATAAATACCATTCAGAGTCTCACCACTGAACCTTCTTATAGTACTGCCTTTTTTAAATGAAACATTTACAGGAATACCATCCCCCCCTCCCACCCACCTTCAAGGCTAGGATCTGAACCATGTTTTTAAAGTAAAGGTTAAGTACCTGAGGCATGAACAGTTGACATACAAAAGAAACTAAAGTAAATTTATCATTCATTTGCCAGCTACGAGGTGTGTCGAGGAGGGCTTTTTCTTTCCCTTTGTAATGCATGAGAAAACAAACCTGGGAAGTGTATGCAAGGAATATTTCTTTTCTACATTGGAATGTTAACATTTGCACCTTCTGACTTAATACTGTGTATTTCTTCAGAGTCATCAATCTCTTGAGAGTCATCTTGCCATCTGTACCAGCATTGCTCCAGGCTTCCATATGAAAGTCCAATCTGGCGGTATAAATACTGGATAATGAAGAGTAGGTGCTAAAGTTTCTGACTGGTTGGAAGATGAGTCTGTGTCTATGAAAGATCTGAATTCATATGTTAAACAAACAAACAGAATCTATGTTAACATGGAATTCAACCTGAAAGAGCATGCATGTTTGTCCTCATGCCCTCTCTCACTCTGTGTTTTTTCTCAATTTTTTCTTTATCTTTCTCATTTTAATAGAGTTCATCCAAGATCCAGGAGAAAAATGTTCTCTGACCACGACATTACACTTTGGAGATTACAAATAGGGGCAACATGTTGACTTGCTGTAATGTAGGGTTCTTTTTTGCCCTCTCTCCTTTTGCTCCAGGAAAGCTATAACTACATAGATTAGCAAAACTTTTGCAAGAATGGATGTAAACCAGATTTATCTCAGTGTCAGCTTTATCTGATCCATTTGGTCTTGCAGAGTTTGGATGGTTTCCTTTGTTACAATAGCCAGCTTTCAAACATCTATATTCTTAGGGTATTAAATGTCAGCCTCTAGTGTATCGTTCAGGGATAAAAGATTGACAATACTGAAGTACTTTTTTTCTTCTTTTTCCTTCTCCAGCACTGGCAGAGTCTTTACTCTGCACACCACTGCTGACCCCAGAAATGACCCACAGGAACTACTGGCGAAAGGAGTGAAAAGGTATTTTAGCTTATAGGCATTAGAAACTCTCTTCATTAATAGCCTTTTTGCAGACTTTTCAGATAGATTTCCTGTCATTGTGATGAGGATATATTTGTAACGCGGTCCCTTAAGTAAATGGACAGTGGATAATTAATTGAACTGACTAGGACTTTCTGTACTGCATTTTTTTTTGTTTTGGAGGTGGGGAAGTCTTTGTGATGGTGTTGTGTCCTCTGTGCTGGGTATGCAGCTCTTTGCTATCTGTTGGCCAAGCACTTCAGCCCTAATTCAAGTAAAACTCTTAGGCATTCTGTTGAGGGTGGCACACTTTTTGTTTTGGTTGGCATCAGAACTGAGGAAAATGTTCCCAGAAGATCAGTGACCAGGTGACAGCCTCTTTAAATGCAGTCAGCGGAACTGGTGTGCTCTGGGTACAGCTGAACAGAGTTCCCAAAGTGTGGCACTTGCTTTCCCCTTTTCTCCTGGCCAAGCAGCTGGGACTGCATTGCTCCCATTCTCTCCACCCTCAGGAAGATGGGATGTCCTCATCTGTCCAAAAATCCATCAGCTACAAAGTTCATCCTATTGATAATGTGTTGCTGAGCCTGATCTTGCTGGAAGAGGCAGCTCAGAACTGGCAACATTTGGTGACATCAGGGTTGCAGTGTTGGGCACTAGTAAGGCAGTTAGAGAGAAGTTTGGTGTATTTATATCCTAATGTGTATTGTACTGTGGCCTGTACTGATACCCACATTATTGATAATATGACTATAATTCTGGTTATAATCCAATTCACCTTGTCTCTCCCATCATGCCTACAATAGTCTGCAAAATATGTCACACCAGTGGAAATTTACGCTAAGGCTGAGTTAGGCTTATTATTTTATTTTATTCTTAGATTGCCCTCTTAGCACACCAGCCCCTTTAATTAAAAGTTTGCATACATGCATTCCTTAATTAATTTCTGACC
>WBMV01004672.1:66352-89336 GCA_013396655.1 Campylorhamphus procurvoides
GCCTTTTTGCAGACTTTTCAGATAGATTTCCTGTCATTGTGATGGGGATATATTTGTAACGCGGTCCCTTAAGTAAATGGACAGTGGATAATTAATTGAACTGACTAGGACTTTCTGTACTGCATTTTTTTTTGTTTTGGAGGTGGGGAAGTCTTTGTGATGGTGTTGTGTCCTCTGTGCTGGGTATGCAGCTCTTTGCTATCTGTTGGCCAAGCACTTCAGCCCTAATTCAAGTAAAACTCTTAGGCATTCTGTTGAGGGTGGCACACTTTTTGTTTTGGTTGGCATCAGAACTGAGGAAAATGTTCCCAGAAGATCAGTGACCAGGCGACAGCCTCTTTAAATGCAGTCAGCGGAACTGGTGTGCTCTGGGTACAGCTGAACAGAGTTCCCAAAGTGTGGCACTTGCTTTCCCCTTTTCTCCTGGCCAAGCAGCTGGGACTGCATTGCTCCCATTCTCTCCACCCTCAGGAAGATGGGATGTCCTCATCTGTCCAAAAATCCATCAGCTACAAAGTTCATCCTATTGATAATGTGTTGCTGAGCCTGATCTTGCTGGAAGAGGCAGCTCAGAACTGGCAACATTTGGTGACATCAGGGTTGCAGTGTTGGGCACTAGTAAGGCAGTTAGAGAGAAGTTTGGTGTATTTATATCCTAATGTGTATTGTACTGTGGCCTGTACTGATACCCACATTATTGATAATATGACTATAATTCTGGTTATAATCCAATTCACCTTGTCTCTCCCATCATGCCTACAATAGTCTGCAAAATATGTCACACCAGTGGAAATTTACGCTAAGGCTGAGTTAGGCTTATTATTTTATTTTATTCTTAGATTGCCCTCTTAGCACACCAGCCCCTTTAATTAAAAGTTTGCATACATGCATTCCTTAATTAATTTCTGACCTTCACAGCTGGTTATGAGGCAGATATAGTTGATGTTTTTGAGTAAAGTCTATTTCTCAGGGTCCTTCCCTTTCTCAGTTTTGGAAATTACTTACTACAGTCACTGGGCCTTTTCTCAAAAGAAATAAAATTTATTGGTGAACATGCACGATTTTTCTCTGTACACCAAAGAGTTTAAATTTTCACTCCATTTGTCAGAAAATACTGATAATTACTTTTATTAACCAACTCAGAGATAACAAATGTGTGAGGTTAAAAAAGTCTTATTTGAACTTTATGAATTCATATGTGAAAAAGAAATTATTTTAAGAGTAACCATGACTGTTGACTAAGAAGCCTTTATTTTCTCAGCAAAAAGAAGGTAAGCATATTGAGGTGCTGGCCAAATACTTCTGAGATTTTGTTCTGACAAAACATGCATATATATTTAAATCTTTTTTATCTTTTAAGGAGTTGAGTGTGTCCAAACACGCTTTGAGGAATAAATGTGCTATACCACTTCTTTCATTATTTTCTGTGAGAGAGGGTATGCCAAAACAAAGGTATCGTTTCAAGCAACTTGGTCAGATATATCTGTTTTTTTGGTTCTCATAGGACGGATACAAAACACGAACAACATAGTTTCACCTATGCCATTGCAAGTCAGAGTGAGGTTTGCTGGAACCAGTGGTGTTAGCCCACTGTTTATACCAGATTAAGGAGAACCACATATAGAATAGAATAGAATCATAGAATCAATGGGGCTGGATGAGACCTCTGAGATCATCAAGTCCAACCCTTGACCCAACACCACTGTGACTACCCGATCATGTCACTGAGCGCCACATCCAGTCTCGTCTTAAAAACGTCTAGAGATGGTGGCTCCACCACCTCTCTGGGCAGCCCATTCCAATGCCTGATTACTCTCTCTGTAAAAAATTTCTTCCTAATATCTAATATAAACCTTCCCTGGCAGAGATTAAGCCCATGCCCTCTTGTCCTATTGCTGGTTGTTGAGTGCTGAGCCAGCGCCTCCTTCTGTTTGGCACTTAGCATCTGCCCTGGACCAAGCCAACAAAATTTAAATAATAACTAAAAAAAATCACTAAAAAAATGCCATGTAGGTACCTAAATAGTTGCCTCTGAATTTCAGCTGTGCGAAGTTGTGATCCTCTGTTGCTGCTTCTCTAGCTGAGGTCTCTGTACACCAAATGTCCCTGGTCACACAGCAGCAGGACAATACAGAGTCTCTTCATCTCCCTCCACCCCTGCTGACCATGTGGTTGCCCTGATATTTTCCTCTCTTTTAGACCTGTAGGTGCAGCTGGTGCAGCCTGAGAGCCCTGAGTTCAAAGTCCTGATTACACCAGTGACTACTATTTTAAACATTTCCTCCAAGGCGAAAGAGAAAGGGGCTTTAGTGTGTAATGTTTAAGCCTGTCTCTCCCTTTAAGTCTTGAGATCAGTTATTTACGGGAAGCAGGCATCTAGGCTATCTTACCCTTCTGTGCATTGAAGGCAGTGAAGGTTGCAATATTAATTGCTGCATCAGCAACTTCAAGATTTAATGTTTTTCCCCATTCTGCAGCCAATGTAGCTCTTGCATGATTTCCCACATAGTCTTCACTTTCACAGCCGTCTGAATGATAAGCAACAATAATGTCTCTGGAAGTGATCCATAAATCATATTCAAATCCACACATCCAAATGATCCTATTTTTAATCTCTAAACTACTGTAGCGTGTGCTTGCTAGTGTGGTTCAGTTGGAAGCATTATGCTCACCACCTACATGTTTCCTTCAAATTTGGGCTAATGTACCCAAAAAAGACCCCCAAAAATAAAAATTTTTAAAAAAATAAAAATTTCAACGTGGAGCTTCAGGAATAACACACAGAAAAACTATGGGCAATGAAGACCCCCCTAAATGAAACAAAATGCTTATGTGAAATACAAATGACACAGTTTTATCAGTATCTATAGAGTGTGAATGGTGACTGCGTTAGAGTGGAGAGCACCTGAATTATCTTTGTTCCTTTTCCACAGAGTCACACCCCATCCAACCTGGCATTGAACACTTCCACAGATGGGGCAACCACAGCTCCTCTGGGCAACCAGTGTCAATGACTCATCAGATTGTATTTTGTACCAAAGTGTATAAATAGTTCCAGGATACTGTGTACCTTTTTTCCCCGGAACATCCATCATTTGTTGTTGTTGTCTTTATGGAGGTATTCCTGGAACAAATACTTTTGCTTCATTGTGGCTACTGCTAAAACTTCATTTCCCTCTTTAGCTCCTCTCAGCCAGTCCACTGGGATCTTCTCAAGACAGAACTGGAAGTGGTGCCAGGCTTCACCCAGCTGATGGTTGGCATCCCTGTAGTGGAGTGGATTTTTCTAAGGATCTCTTGCATTCCTTGCCTGTCCAGGTCTGGGATCCTCAACACCACAAAGACATGGACCTGTTAAAGCTGGTCCTCCAGAGGAGACCACAGAAAGCTTTGAGGGGCTGGAGAACCTCTGCTATGGAGAGACAGGCTGGGAAAGTTGGGGTTGTTCAGCCTGGAGAAGAGAAGCTTCAAGTGGACCTTATAGCACCTTCCAGGGCCAAAGGGGCTTATAAAAAGGAGAGAGAATGAATTTTTATATGAACGTACAGTGATAGAACAAGAGACAATGGTTTCTAATTGACAGAGGGCAGATTTAGATTAGATGTTAGGAATAACACCCTCACATTCCCTGTGAGGGTGGTGAGGCCCTGGCACAGGTTGTTGGGAGAGGTTGTGAATGTCCCATCCCTGGAAGTGTCCAAGGCCAGGTTGGATGGAGCTCGGAGCAACCTGGTCTGGTGAAAGGCATCCCTGCCAGTGACAGCAGCATTGGAACAGGGTGACCTCCAAAGTCCTTTCCAGGCCAAGCCATTCTATGATTCTACCATCTGTGTGCTCAAACTTGTGTCTGGCCATTTACTTGCAGCTGGTTACCAAAGGAGAAGGGAGATAAAAAATGTCTTTTGTTATGCCCATGTGTGAGTCAAAGCAGACTGTCCACGCCTTGCCTGCATTATGGGCATTGCCTGCAGCTCTGGGGGAGGATGGGAATGGGGTATCTCTGATGCTGGTGGTTCCACATATGCCCATCACGTGACCTGAAGTAGCAGGTGCACATCCCCTCCACTGCCAGGGCACCTCATTATGCAGATATCCCCTGAGGCAGCAGCCTCCACAGTGCTACCCAGGCTGGAGTGATGCCTAATAAACTTGGTCCTGACCAGAATGCTAATAGGCTTGTGACTTCAAAACATTCTGTGCCCACTGCACATGTTTCTATTGAGGTGATTGCTGTGATTACTGGAGACAGATTTGTTTTTCTTTTCTCCCAGTAGCTGGAAGAACCCATGAGAGTGGCTTTTTTTATGTATGAATGGGATTCTCAGAACACCTGACTTGGTGGGTTTTTTTGGCCAGGTCATAGTTCTGGGTGTCAAGGAAGTGTATAATATCTGAAAGGGTGTTGGAATTGGTCTGTATGAAAGGCTTCTGTACACAGTCCCAACTCCAGTGCTGAACTTCTCAGCAAGCAGGTAATGACAATTCTGAGCCTCGACATTCAGTGTGTGCCTGAAGTAAATACGGGAACAAACCCAAGAAATTCAGTAAAATGTCAGTGTAGGAGTTTAAACTTTGCAACCACATTAATGGGGAAATGGGAGCTATTATCTTAAAAAAAGTTCTGGCTTCTTCATTGTCAGACTCGGTGTTGACAATATTGCAGTTTTGTTGTTTTGTTTTTTTTTTAGTGTTTGTTCTCTTGAAAGCAAATCAATGTGGAAGTTTTTCAAGGTGAGAAACTCTCTTAGTAATGTAAATAGTTGATTACCATTAGGGGTTGAAAAAAAGGAAAATGTTTCTTTATCAGGTAGTGCATATATTGCTTGACAATATCTAAATTATTTATTGTGACTTTTGATATGGTTTGCAGCCAGCATTAAGTGAGGTGAAGATTCTCAGTTGAATTCACATTAGACTTGCGCCTTTCTCTAGCTTTCTTTTTCTACCTAAGTTCAGCCTTTGTGGAATTGCAGTGGATGACCGACCAAATTTTAATGTAAATAAGGGTTCTTTCAGCAGCAAGAAAATGTGGACACAAACCAGATGTGGTTTTCTGGATGCCTACACATTAGAAATAGGTGTCTGAGTGAGAATAAATAGAGTACAATATAGGAGAAATAACAATTGGGTTCAAAATCCAAGATGGAGACTCGAATTTTTCTAGGATACAGGGCTAGAAAATCTGAAAACTGGTAAAGGTATCAATGTAATTTTCTCTGTATGTGCAAAGGGAAGTGTTTCAGCGTTTGTCAGCTAATGTGTCTGTAGACAAACCCCCTGTTTTGGCTGTTAGCTTTTGAGTCATCCTTGGCAGCTGCCCTTTTCCTCAGATAATCCTGTAAAGAAACCTCATGGAGATGAGAGGTATCCTAAATAAATCTTCCATCCTTCAAGTCAATATCCTGTAGTTTCCTTCCACAGTGCTTATGGGTGGCAACATTTTCTTGCATCCTTGCTCCTTTAGCGTAAATAAAAGCAACACTAACTATTGCAAGGGAGAAAAAAAATCACCTCTAAATTATATTACTTTTTTCAGTTTAAAAGTATGTAATTTCACAAGGAACACTGTGAGACTCATCCTGCTGTGAAGCCATTGCCCAATTTCTCTCAGCAGTGGTAAGGTACCTACAATTCTTAAACTGCTGAATAGCCCACGTGAAACTCAGGGTGCTGGTATTGGAGATGACAGCTGACTCTGGGATATTGGCACACAGCTCAGAGTGCTGTAACAGCGTGAGATTTTGCTCCAGGGTTCCCAGTGCTTGTGTAGGCTCATGTGTGTCAGGCTCCTGGTTAATCATAGCTCACTGTGTGGTGAGTGCATCCTATTGACTTGAGCAGTACCAAGCAGTTAATTTAAAAGAGATGACAGTGTCTGGTTTTTGCCACCTTTCCCACTCTGAAAAAAAACCAAACCAACCAACAACAACAAAAAAAAACCAAAAGCCAAATGCAAAAAACAAACCAACCCAAAAGAAACAACAAGGTTTGAACCAAACTTTTGCTGTAAGAAGCAGGGAAGAAAGTGAATGAGACTATTTGTTTTACAGATGAGTACCTTCTTAGCAACTGCAAAAGAATATAGTTTCATGAGCAATGAAGACTGAAGAAGAACTGGAAAGGTGGCCAGGATAACTTATAAGAATATACAGTAAAAATAAATGAAGTCTAATAAATTTGAAGGCTGAATTGTGTCTGGAGTTGAAGGTTTGAAAAGCAAACACCAGTTCTTGTGGAAGATTTATATGCAGAACATGTTGCCAGTCTAAAGAAGAATAGCTGGAAGGAGAGAGATATTATTGAGTCAAAGTGAGAGGCTCCAGCTCAGTTACCTGTCCTGAAAAAAGTAAGTGAGGGAGAGAGAAAGGAAAAAATTGGTTAAATAGTTCATTTGGTTCTAGAGGGATTTTTTTTGTTCCCGCCCCCTCCCCCCAAAAAAAGTTGTTAGAAAGTTGAAGGAAAGTCACAAATTGTCAGGAAACAGGCAGGCTGGTGGAAGGATTATGCAAACAACATCATAAAAGAGATTGTCTCCAGAAGACAGCTCCACGTATTAATTGCAGGTGTACAGCTGAGCTAATGCAAAGCTATGAGTGGGAACGAACAGGGCAAAAGAGGGTTTTTATTGTCTCCCCCAGCTCCAAACCAGCTTTGTCTGAACCACATGGTGCTGACTTTGACAGTCTTCATATACTCCAGCTCCAGTTGCTACCTCCACCCCCCAGCCTCGCTCAGCCACCTTGTAATTAATCACATTAACCTGAGTGCTTGGAGGTACCCAAGCGGTCTAGGCTTCAGCAGTCTGAAATCTAAGAGTTCTTCCTGTTTTGGAGCAAGGCAAGCTGCTCTTCCCTGACCACCAGTCCAGATGGAGATCATCCAGCCTATCCAGAAGGAGGCCTTTGCAAGTACAGCACTGCCCTTCTACAATGTTGGACATTGTACTACTGAGAGGAGAGTAATTACATGAGCGGCACAGTGGACCAGAATGTGTTAGAGTTACCCAGGAAAATCTTTTTTTTAAGACCGAATGCAGTCTGAACATCAGCCTTTGATGAGAACTGGCTAGTAATGCTCCATTAATATTTTTTTCTTGGGGACAAAATATGCAAGTGTGTGAGAATATGTGTGTTTATGTTTATGTGTAGACATGTGTACTCTGCTCTGTTTTCTTTTTTTCCCCGGAGACAAATTTTTTTTTCCAAACTGTTCCTTTCTTTCTTTTTTTTTTTTGCTTTTTCTCCCCTCAACGAATTACTTTTTCCCTCCCACAAGCCAAATATATCTGTAAGATGAGGAGGAGGAGCAAGAGCTTATTTTTAAATTTTCCACGAAAAATGTCATTTTTTTGTTTACTATCTCTGAAATATATCTACAGACACAGTCAAGTTTTCCATCCACATAGGAATACTGTGGCATTGTCATGTCCTTACTGTCCTTATTCCTCTTGCCCTTTCCTTTCCTTTTCTCCATCTTTCAGCCGTGTTTAGTAAGTTTGGTTCCCTTACCTTTTACTCATACATCATACCTTCCAGCCCGCTTATCTTTATCACTGTTCATTGTAGTCACTCTATTTTATTGACTTCCTTTTTATATTGAGTTGCCCAAAACTGATCACAGTTTTCCAAGAGGGGCCTCACCAGGGCTATGTATGGAGGAATTATTACCTTTGTAGTCTTGCAAGTAATTCTGCTCCACATCCCAGTATGATATTTGCCTCTGTGCTACAGGCTCTCACTGTGTGCTCATATTTAATCTGTCATCCACTATCATTCCCTAAATAAGTCCTGCAGCACTTCCCCTTTAGTAATAAAAAGACAGAAAAATGTTTGAAGAAAATATAAGTTATCCCCTTGGATGGCTCCTTGAGAAAACCAGGGTTTTCATACAGCTGGAAAGATGTAGAAACACAGCCTCATGCTCTGCTTCCACATATCTGGATTTTGCAGCTCCAATGTCAAGAGTAAAAACAGGGGTGGCATTTCATATTTGTACATATTTTCTTAATATTTGCTGGTTGCAGTCCTGGGCTGCCTAGAGAATTGACAGAATGGAGGAATGCCATATCTACTTTTAGGGTTCATATCTACTAGATTTCAGAAATCCTGCTGTACCTCAAGCAGTTTTGAAGTATGTGCTGTGAATGTTGCTTCAGCTGCTTGATATTTTATGGAAATCCAGTGAATGCTACTGTATATGAGCAAAACTAGGACATGACTCGAGTTGCAAATTTTCCACCTCTAGATTTGGAGGGTTCTCCACTTTCCAGACTGGATGGCTTTCAACCACTCTTTGGAGTGAGCATTTTCTCAGAACTGTCTATCTTTCTTTTCTACTGCTGAATTTATTTAGAAGAACTTTGTTGATATTCAGAGTTGAAAAGCCTGCACAGTGTTTAATCTTCTCCTTTTTGGTCAGTGAGTTGTCCTTCCAGAATAAAAATCCTTTCCTTTTTAGCCCATCTGATAATTCAAACTAATTAATCACTGTGAAAAACACCAGCGAGGATTTCTAAACATTATGTGGGGAAGTATGATGAGTCCATATTTACCTTCTGAAAGCTACAGGAATTATAACATGTCAAATCATAGTGTGTTGCACGTGTGGCTAGTCTGTTATTTTAGTACTCAGCCCTTAACTTTTTCTTTATTTATTGAGAATCAACCTAAAACTTTCTATTAAATGCCAAGAGTACAGATTTCACCTTCTTAACCATGTTTCTAAGATCTCCCAACAAGCTCTCTTTTGGTCTCCCTGAAGGAAGCCAAGCATCACAATCTGCAGACGAGCAGTTCTTGGAATTGCCTGAACAGCCAAGTGCAAGAACTGAACAATGCAGGAAGAAAAATTCCATAAATATTGCACAGCACCAGCATTTTTAGAGTGCTTCCTCATTTCTGATTGCAGCGTAAGAGCATACATTCATAAGGCACACCACCCTGAAATTGATGGGAACCTTTCTGTGGACTGCACAATTTGTGTACTAAGCCTCCAAGTTCTTGAAGTGAACCCTCGCTGCTACAAAGAGCTCTTAAAATTACATTTAAATTGGAAATAGAGATCTCCTCAGCCCTGACATTGGAGCAGAGTTATTATTTCCCATGCCTGTCTTCTCTCACTCAGGAAGCTGCTGCAATATGAAACCCTCTTCTGATTGTTCCTCCTCCAAATGCCTCTCTCAGCTGCCTGAGCTACACTATTTCCTTGTGAAAGGAGGAAAAATATGGGAACTTAGGCAAGCAGATCAGTCCTCGTGCTCAGACTGAAAAAGCAAGGTCAAGAGGGGTCTAATTTTCCCAGACACTGAAATGTGTTTACCTTCTTCCTTTGTCTTGGCACAGGAACACGTAAAGTGCAATTCCCAGTTCAGTAAACTGTTGCAGAAAAAACAAGGAGTAAAGAGAGTCCTCAGGTGTGCTTTGGAACTTGTGGTGTGCTTTAGGACTTGTGAGAGGATACATTCCCAGCAGTTTAGTGTTGCAGAACCAGTAAGTAGTGAGAACACATCTACCTACATGTGTGCACAGCTCTGGACGTGCAGTTCAAGACCAGAAACTTAAGAAGCTAAATCTGCTCATCCTAGCAGGATAACAGAAAAGACGGAATATGACTGCTGAATTATAAATATACTAAGTGTTTTTGTTCTGCTTTGAAAGTGGAAGGAGCACTGGCATCTCTGTCTGACTTGAAATGGGAAATATAAAATCCTGAGAGATATTCTATAGAGGCAGCAAGCCTGGACAAGATGCTTGCTTGCCTTTGTTTCATGTTCTCAAGTTCAACTTAACAGTTTTCTTACATGAGACAAAATTTCAGAGTGGTCAGTAACTTTTAAGTCTTGAAAGGAGAGGGATGATATGAAGAACTTACACTCTTGTCAAGCAGGTACCAGGAGTCAGTTTTGTGCACTTTTTCTTGATGGAGTTCATTGTTATCAATAAAACAAATCCAATCATGAAGTTTTAGTGACAAAACCCCCCCCATAAACAAGGAAGAGATGACTGACTCTGTTGAATGTTTCTCAATCAACACCATACAGAGTTCTGTCCTTCTCCTGAATCAAAGGTCTTTCCATTCTGCCTGAACTTTGTTGTGTGTTTTTTTGTACTGAAAATTACCTTCCTCTGGGAACCTCATCACAGGTATTAGGAATAACATTTTCTTGGACAGCTACAGAGTAGTGCAGGTGATTTAGAGCAACAAGGGATTTGCTTTGATTTTTCCTTTATCAGGTGGTATACCAGGGCTCAAAAATAGAGCAGTTGTGTTGCCTGGTGCCACGCTGCAGGCATCCAGGGATGTCTGCCAAAGGCTTGCAGAGGTCAGTGGCTCATCAGGGCTGACCAGGCAACGAGGTGATGTGTGCCTAAGCACTTCAAACACAGCTACTGTCAGGAACTAGACAATGTGAAAAGCTTGGTTCAGGCTGTGGTCACTTTTCTCACCACCATTCCTTTCCTAGTTTGGAGATAGACTGGAGCATTTCCTTCTTTTGTTTATTTCACTTGGGAACAAATCGTTCATTTCCCTCTGTCCCAGCTGCTCTGAAAGGTTTTCTAGTTCCTCCAGAATGTATTATGCAATACTTCAGAGCAAGTCCTTTTCTCTTTTCAACTCCATGCCTTTACCATGTATTGTAATCTGTCTGCTCTGATTAGGTTCATCCTATAGAATCACTGCCAAATTCTGTTTTACGCAGCAATGTTTAGTCTTCAGCCTGCGAGCTATGTACAGTCCTTTTAAGATGTTCATACATCAATATCAGTCCTGACTAATTCCAAGAAGCTTTGGAGGGCAGGAGGAAGAAAAGCTTGAAGTTATCTGTGCAAGTTGCAGGACAAACACTGTGATCTTCACTCTGGCCAAAATTCCACAGCCATCAAAACAAGTTGGGTTTGAGAACAGGGCTGTAAATCTGGATTCTAACATAGTTTAGGAGGCCACTGCCTCAACAAGGACTGGGTTCTGCTTCTGTTAAAGAGTTTCTCTGCTCCTTTCAGAAGGGATTCAGTACGATCCCCCATCTGCAGTGAATGTGTTACTTAGGCAAAAGTAGATTTAACCTATCTAATGCTTCTTTGTAAGAAGACCAAAACACTCCAATGTTTTCCTGCATTTTCCTTAATATAGGTTGATTCCAGACCAATATGATTGGTGACCTCTGTGGCAATTAGTAACCCGTTATTCTTTAATTAATGTTCATATTGTAGGGTTCTGTGGAGTCCAGGCAGGCTGGGGCAGTCCCGTCACACACGTGCAGTCACAGAGATCCCCAAGCAGCCCTGGAAAAGCTGAGGACACGGGGACCTTTACAGAAAACTGTGGTTAGTGCTCTTCTGAAGGCTTGCTTAAAATTTCAGGGTGGTGGAGAAAGAGCAAATATTTCAACGTGGGAAGTGGTCATGGCTTTGTGGCTGGATACAGCCGTGGGGGGCTCAGCTGGTGGAGGTGCCTTGCAATAAAGAAGGATGGGTAATCCTGCTGCCCAGGGCAGAGGGAATTAAGAAGCCACCTTTTACTTGGGGAGCTGTGTTGGCTGAGGAGGCCACTTAGCAAATTCCTTACTTGAGCATTCAAGGGCACTCTCTTGCAACTTGATCCTCACTTTTCCAAGAGCAGGGAGGAGAAGAATGTTTCACTGTCCAGAAAGCACCCGGGCCTTAAGATAAATGAGGATTGAAACAAACGTTTCCATTCATATCAGGGGCCCCTCCTCGCTAGCGTCCTCACTGATCTGTAAAAACCTTCTTTGTAAGTGGTTTCTAAAGCATAATCTGTGCTTTTAATACCATTTGATTGAATAATTCCAATGCTAGGTTTGTTTTTTAAAGGTTTTGAGGAGTGTTGCAAGTAGCAAAAGTTTTTAATAGAAACCTGAAGCCACTGACTAAGGAAAATTTCCTCACGACTCTTCCTGTTGTGGAGAAAACTGGAGAAAAATCAAGTCCAAAACACTGGGGGTCATGTGAATAGCTACACACTGGAATTCAGGGGCTTCGTTTCAGTAATTGCAGTGAAATTGCTCCCAGCAGAGGCAAGGAGCAGACGAGAAATTTTAAAGGTCCAAGCAAGAAATAACAGAGCTCTACCTGGCTTTCTACTGCAGTGAAGGAGTCCTCAGCACAGATTTAGATTACAGAGTGGGGTTTTTCTTTTCCCAGCACATTTCCCTTTGCCTTTCACCACCCAAAAGTCTACCCCATATCCTGGGTGAGCTTTACAGGAAACTGAATTTGTTTCGTCTAAAGCCCAAAAATAAACCAACATCCCTGAAATGATGAAAAAAATGTTAAAGGGTGTGTAAGGATGTGGTTGTTTGGTTCTTTGTTTGTTTGTTTGTTTGTTTTTAAGAGAGCTGGAATCAGTTTAGTGAAAAGTCACATTCACTCTTTGGTGAAGTTGCAGACCAAGGTTACATTGCAGCTGCAAAGAATTTGGAAAACAACATGTAGGATTGAAAAATGAATCATTCCTTCACATATATAACTTAGTATATCATCCTTGATCATAATTATAGACAGATTTGGATTGAAGCGATTATTGAATGCATTGTCCTTAGAGATAATCAGGGACATGACCACTAGTGACACTGTGATGGAAAGGACTAAACAGTGCAGTTCATCATCTCAGCCCTTGAAAAGGCTGAGATATGCAAAAGTGCACGTTTTATCCAAGAAGTATAAATAGTACAAAGAGAGGAAGAAAAAAAAGAAAAAGTCAAGTAGAGGAATCAGGTGGCTTTGCAGACTGCTGTGTTTGAGGAACAATTTGACAGAGACAGAGCAAGATGATGATAACTTGAAAAAGTATAATTTGTCATGATTACCTCCTTTTTTTTTCCCTTCCTCCCAAAGCAGTACAGTTTGCAGTTTGCACCCATTGCAATTTATACCTGGGTAAAAAGATGGCTTGGGTAAAAGATAGTTTGCTTGGGAACATACTTGGGTAAAAGATAGCTTAGCAAAGTAAAGTATAATTGAATCCCTTCACTTACCTGGGCCTGCACAAATTATTTTCGATGTCTTGAAACCTCAGTTAATGAAGCCCCTTGCAATAGTCCATTAAATGCCTTGTGGGTGGGATTCATTTCTTGAAGGACACCAAATAGCAGGGAGGGATGATTTCCGAGTGCAGTGTGATTCAGAAAATGCTACACTTCCTTATCCTGAGGCAAATGCCTCGTATACATGTCTCTTCTGCACTTTCATTAGTCAGCCCTTTCCACCTCTATAATTTTTCTTCAGACAAACCCCATATATTCTGTAAGTAATGAGAACAGCTGATTATGTTGCCTTTGGCTACCAATGCTTTCACTTTGCAGTATTTTCCATTCAAAGGTAATGGCACTGATGCAATTGTCACTGAATATGAAGATGCATCTGTGAAAGAGGTCAGAGAAAATAGAGAGTTTATACTCCTGGGATCCTGGACAGTCTAACTATCAGCTTGGGGATATGGCAATTGCCTGTTACTCTGCATTACTCTACAAAGGGGACAGAAAAACTCCACAAAGGATAAAGCATGATTAAAATGAGAGGTTTGTTTCCTCTTTAAATTTAATTCTCTTCTTCTCAATTTGAGAGGGCTCCAGCAGAGTTACACACTGGAGATGCCATACCATATTTTTAAACCTTTGAACCGTGTTATGTTTCTTAAAAGGTTTCAGGAGTTGTTTAAAAGGTTGCAGCATGTGCAATGCATTGAAACCCTCTGATCTGTAGTTACCTTTTCTGCTTGTCATTGCAAGCTCCTTCCCTTTTACTTGCTCTCCATACTTTGCCTGTTCTGCTTCTGTACCTCTTTCACCAACATGATTAGTTTTGGCACTAGCAGCCATCCAAATGCATGATAGACTTTTAAAATAAATACCTGAAGTGTCCTGTTTCCTCTTTCCGCCATGCCTACACAAAGCAGAAGGCTGCTTTGTAATGGCTCTTTGAACAGCCCAGGAAGAAAAAAATTCGTGGGGAAAATTTCAGACCCTGTGTCCTGTCACTCTGCAGCAGTAAGTGTTTTGCTTGAGCACTGGGTCTTTCCTTGGGAGCTCATTGTGAACATCCTCAGTGAAGCTCTGTAGCACAGATGTGGGCTGCTGAAGCATCTCCAAAGGGCTGGCTCAGAGTTGGACCAGTGCCTCCATCTAATTTAGAGCTGCCTGGAGGCTGAGAAACAGCTCTCTCTGTGCCTTTTTCCTTCCCACGTATTTGTCTTGCACTCCAAGGCTCAGCTCCACAGAGGTATTTGAGCTCCTCACTCCTTGATATCAGTGGGAGCTGTATGCCTCGACAGGAAATAGATAGCAAACATCTGCTACAGATCCAGGGCAGAGATTTTGAACTGTCTCTTTTACCATGTGTTGATGATGACAGGATTGAAAAGGGACTACTGGGAAGAGATGTTTTGGTGGCCTGAAATTGCTGAGATTTTGCTCTGCTCTGCAGGCTTAAAAGCAGTGCAGAGGATCCTTCCATACAGAGTGAATTACAGTGGTCCCAGTCCTCTCTGCTGAAGTCTGTCTTCAGGAGAGAGTGTGACTCTCCAAGCCTTGCAGTTTCACACTGAGCTCCCCCAGGGCTGGGGTCCTAAATCCTTCTCCCTTGCACACCAAGAGTCTTCACTATAAGCAGCACATGGTCATCTTCCTCAAGGCAAGATGCTGATTTTGAGTGAAGTGCTTATTGTGTGAGTGTTCACTTAATTTATTTCTCTTCTGGTTATTGTCTGTCTTGTCTATTCTTCTCCTTTGGTATCTGTTCAGTCTCCTTCTTTCCTTTGTTTCCTCCTTGTTGAGAAAAAAGAAAAGCAATGGACCTTTTCCCTCACTTGCTTATGAATTCATTCTCGTATCATCCAGTTAAACATCTCATTAAACAAGGCACTCTCAGGAAGGGGTTATTGACAGTAACCTCTCCATGTTAGGCCTCTGATTCATGTTTGAAATTAGTTCCAGAACAACAGAGGGGGGCTTTTGGCCTTGAACTATGATGTCCTCTGTGCTGAAAGAGAGTTTTTATTTGCACAGTCCTTTTAACCTTCTGCTAGCTCATGGCCTGATTCCCCAGTCCTCCACGGCAGATTCAATCACTTTTGCTTAAGCAGGGCTAGAAAGATGCTGGAGAAATATCCCACCAGTCTGTACTTCCTTGCACTGATGAAGAGGCCAGGGACTAAGCCTGATTTTTTGTGTTGAACCCACCTATCGCCCCGTTTGTGCTTGTGAGCCTTGCTTCTGTAGCAGACTTTGCCTTGAGCTCATGTGTTGCCTTGTAAATACAATGACCTCCTTGTCTTTACGACCCCTAGTTCAGGAACTGCAAAAAGCAAGAGAAAAACAGGCCTTCAGCAGCTGCTGGTGTGCCTTGTTCACATCCCCTGAAGGCTTCAAATGGGAGCAGAAGCCTCAGGTGCCCTTTGAACAGCTGGATATTTGCAGAGGTATGTTGACAGGCTCAAATGGGGCTACAGGTGAGTTCAACACCCCCTGGCTAGTGAAAGTTAGGGGTGTGCTTTGCTGACTTCTCTGCTTTAGACAATCCTCACTGATTTAAGGTATTTGGTATTTCCAGGAAAGGCATAGCCATACCATTCCCTTTAACTGAGCTGCAGGAATTTGCTACTCTTAAGGAGTCACCCTTTTGAGTTTTCTCCATGGTTCAGTCTTGCAAGTAACAACTGTAAACTGAACCTGATCATTACTCTTCCTCTGGAGAGAGATGTCACTAGTAGTTAAGATGGATTAAATTTGTACAGGGCCACTGGAGTAAAATCCCAGTGGCCTTTTTGGCTGAGTGGAGGTGAAACAGTTGAACACGAGAATTGTAACTAAACAAGAAAAACTATTGTTTAAATTTCAAGTAGTCTCACTGCTGGATATGGCAACTGTTTCTCATCCGGGACAGATCAAAGCATAAACCTACACTGCCGCCTACAGCCTTGGTTTAGGATTCAGGTTTGTCTGTGCTTAGGAGAATGTGTTCAAGTCATGCCTCTCTGGCCAGCACTGCCCCAAGTTCCATTTGGAGAAGCCTGAACCTGGAACACCTGTGCCAGCCACCCAAATCTGGGGTTAACATGACCTATTTATCTGTTACTTGTAATAAAGCTGGTCTAAATGCTAATTGAGATTACTATTCTACTAATCTCAATGTAGCAGGTGCTGTACAGACACAGTTATAAATAAGTTCTTGAAGAACTTATGATCTGAAAGCCCAGGGAAGAGAATGGGTGCAAAAGGAAAATGAAGCAAAATGGCTTGGAAACTGTCAGTGGAAAGAGCTGCAGAGTTAAGTGTTGCCATGCAAATTTATTTTAGTGGTATGGAAACTCCGCTGTGTCTGGTTATGTACAATCTATCCAGACAAGGGAGGTTTCTTCCACCCATCTCCTGTAACCCAGCCTTTGACAATATCATTTCACTCTTTCAGCAGGTACTGGAGGAATGCAGCTCATGGTAAATGTGCAAATAAAAGGAGGAAGGAGAAATTACCTTCTGCTGTGGAATGCTGTCTAGCATGCTGACTCCTGTGCATGCACACACGCACACACACACATTCATTTATGGACACACAAAGAGACCCAGAAGGAGGTGAAGAGGGAAAGTTTTTCAGCCTCACACTAAGCCTCACAAAGGGAGTGAATTCTCCAAGCAAGCAGTAAAGATTTGGAGGCGAATCCAACTGCAGTTTGTTTCATATTTGTGTTGGATGCTCAGGTTTCCAAATAAAATCTGCAAGTTAGACAGGAGTCCATGATGTCTGCTGATCATCTGATTAAGGGGGAGAAGGAGAACAGAAAAGACAGAAGAAAAATACTTGCAAACAACAGTAGTAATTAAAATCAAACATTTAAGCACTACCACCCCTCCCCCCAGCCAGATTTGTCTGGGGAGAAGATAAATAACTTCAATTGCAGGCTCAAGATCTGAAATATTTAAACCAGGTCCCAAAAGCCCATACACATTTTTAATCAAAACCTGCTCTTTTTGGTTCCTTTTTCTACATAAATACCCTGACTTGATAGCACACCAAAACCTCCTTAAATTGTGATCAGTACAATACAAAAGATGAAAATGATCAATGCCATTTAAACTGTAGCAACTGTACGCATAGTGTGTTAGACAATTCTTTCTCAGGTTGAAGGTTACACATGGCATCATACGGAGTTCACCTCCTCCCCCACTTCTAGTGCTAAACAGGGTTGGATTCTTGCCAGAACAAAAGAATCTGCAGTCAGTTCCTTCAAGATTGAAAAATAAAGTTGGGGTTTTTTCCCCTGCAGGAAAAAAAAAAAATAAAAAAAAACCCTGAAGAAAAGCAGACAGCTGCTAACTAGTTGTCTAGCTGTCTATTTGTGGACATTTTCTTTCATCTTGTCATACCTTTTGTGCTGTTTGAAATGTTTGGAGCTTAGACTTGAAGAACACTCTGCGGATTCCAAGTTTATATTAAAAGAAAGAAAAAGGAAAGCTGAGGAGTTCTGACAACAGATGTGTGTATTTGTGTGTTGGGGCCACATCATTCCAAGCATCAGCTAGAGCATTGATTTTATTTTCATCTGACTGAAGGAAATTTTTCAGACAAGAAAATATACAGTAACAATGCAATTTTTAGAAAAACACATACATCTAGAATGCCAGTAACAGGGATAAATTGTGAGACCTCTGCAGAACAAGCAGAGCCCATTTGGTCAATGAAATCCTCTGCTTTTGCTGTTCTGTTTACATAAAACGAGTAAAGTCAATCTCTTTCTAGACAGTTTTGCTCTGCTTTGCCATCTTAGCTGTTGGAAGGAAGCAAGGCAAAAGTCTAATTAAAGCAGTGATCTTCAGTGAGCTTTAGATCAGACTGTGGTGACTTTATCTCAGCTGATTTTTGTTGCCTTCTGCTATGCAGACAATGAGCACAGAAGGGGACTGGTTCTTACTCTGGCTTCCAGACATGTCTCTGGAGCTTCTAATTTCCCCAAGCTTACCCTCCTCCTCAGCATAAAGGAGAAAGCAAAACCAGCTGACAAGTGAGCAAAAGGCAGGAGGAAACCTCTGAAATGCTTCTCCTGTGGTAAGGAACCTTTCCTGTCCTGTCCCTTTCCAACTGCTCTTGCTGGCATCCAGATGGCAAAGAGCTGTCTTCACTCCTCTTCTTTTCCCAGAAGGAGCAATGCTTTGTGTCTGTCAGCAAGTCTGAGGCAGAAGTCTCTCAGGAGGAAGCTTAGTTGGAGGGACCAGAGAATCCCTAGCCCATTCCCACTAGAGTTTGTGAGATTAGTATTAGACAGCGAATGGCACCTCCGTCCATCCACTCCATGCCAAGAGGCAGCTGTAGCACAAAATTCCAGGTGCTGTGTGGCTGCCTGTGCATCCTGTGACCCATCTGCTCATATTTCTTAACCAGGGCAGCAGGCTGAAGGGGCAGCACCATCGCCATCATCTGTGACTCTGTTGCTTCTCTGGCAATGATGCTGGCTGTTGGAGACACAGTGACCCTGGTGGTTCATCACTTCTTGGATCAGAGTGGTTCAAGAGGAAGTTCTCCTTGGCTCAGTGTTTTTCCCTCCCCCCCCAGCAGCCTTTAGTGCCTCTTCTTGCATTTGCCAAAATACCAAAGCTGTAAGGGCAGTAAACAGAATTACGCTGGTTTCCAGCACCCAAGAAGCCTGTCTGCTTGGTGTCTCAGGTAATTCTTGATCATACAAAAGAGAGGGCTAGCTGCCAGAGCAATGTTGTGAGACCTTCATTTAAAATAGCTTCTGCTACACTGAATTCTCTCTCTTTAGGCAGTGGAAAGTGTTCAAAAGTCAACAACTCCCTGAAGCAGTCCCATGAGTTCTCTTGTGCTCTTCAGCTTTGGCTCTATAGCCAAAGTGTGCTCGCCATGCCCATGGCAGACACCCTCTTGTCCTCACTGACCCCCAGTGCCCTGTGCCAGAGGATGTCCATGCCAGCAGCATGAGCTTCTGTGGCTAAGGTGACATGAGAGAAGTCACCGCTTCAAACCTTAGGTGAGAGACAAGAGATTTTTCCTCCTGACAGCAGATGTCTTTTTAGGAACTCCTTGATTAGACCCTGGATGATCAAGAGGTTGAAGAGAGATGGGGTATTTACATATAAAAAGGAACTCTACTTTTGCGATCAATTAGACTATTCAGGGTTCACACTATACCCCCTTTTTTTCCCAGACTTTATAGAGCCCTTGCTAGGATTAAGCCTCCATCGAGTAGATTATCTTTACATAGAGGCTGGATCTAGTGTTACAGGCTCTTTATTATCTCTTCTTTGAGACTGTGCAGGCTATCCCCTTGAAGTTCTTAACCCTTAAAGCACTTTATCTAGTATTTATTGTTTCTTCTCCACAGGCATCTGAGATGGCAGCACTGGTATACAGACTCCACCTGTCCTTGGTCTCCATAAAAGCATCATCTCTCCTCCCCCCGCCTTCTTCTGCACACAGGGGGCCTGCATCAGCATCAGGCCCTGCTTCCTAATCCTTTTCAGCCCCAAGAAGTGTGCACCATTCTTGCTTGACTCGGGTGGGCCACAAAGTTCCTGTCAAATGCAAACGTATTCCAGCTGCTGGGAGCTTAATGCGTTCATTTTGAGGGATGTAAGGGAGGCCCTCAGTGGATCGGGTGATGAAAAGGTCAGGACTAACCGCCTGAGGAAAGTGGAGATAAGACCAACACAGGGTAGAGGGTTACAAAGTAGTGACTGGCTTTAAGTTTTCTGCGGCAATGCTGTGTCTATTGAGTATAACAGGGTGTTGGGAAGAATGTTTGTAAGTTCCTGGGCGTAACCTTGCATTTCCTCCTAAAAGGGCAAGTTCTAGAGAAGGCAAGAGCCCATGTGGACCCATGGGTCTGGCTTCTTCCTGCATGTTCTCCAGCGGCAGCTGGCACAGTGAGCTGCGGGAGGCTCCTGGCAAACATGAACCATTTGGGCATCCCTCATTATCCACTGAGTTGCTGATCCCAGCCATGCCACTTCTCCTATACTGCCTTCTGTATCCCCATCCAACCATTGCTCCAGGATGTCTGTTAGGACCCACATGTGAGAAGAAGAAATTTACTGAGCAGCAGTATCTAGACTGTAGTGACATTTCCTTCTCACTGTTCCCATAATTGAGCAGAGAAACATTTTTCCTTGCCAGCCTCCTGTTCAACAAAATGTCAAACTTTTCTGAATTGCTTTTCTTATAATTTTTTAATAGCTTCTGGCTGTGGACATTGGAATCCGCTCCAGTGCTATCATATTGATTTCTATTTCAGCAGAAGGAAGTGATCAAAAATAACATCTTGGAGTGTTCTCCAAATTGTCTTGTGCCCTCAGCTTGTAAATGACCCAGGCAGCACTATCCTGGTGTTATCACCAGACAAGATCTCCAGCTAGTGTTAGCTAATGCATGTGCACTATTCCACTCTATTTGTGCCAGTCTCTTGCCATGTCTTTGCTCCCTAACTGGGCATGACAGAACTGAAATAAATGGAACTGCATTGATTTTAATGGTTTATCCTCATCTGAGAAGGATGAGATGGCCTTCTTAGCTATCAGCTACTTAGATGTCTGCTGGCCAGCAAATGAAGCATATACTTTCTTTCTCTGTGCACTAGATGTGCTTATTCTGCAGTCATGCTACCCCAGTCTGAACAGGCATAATCACAGCTCCTCCTTCACTGACAATGGCCACTTATGTCAAAAATGCAGAACTGAGCTGGCTACGACTAAATGTGCTGGAAATATGAAGAGGAGAATGATCTTTGGCTGTGCATCAAAGACCATTAAGGTGTTCTGAAGCAGATTCCTCTTGCTCTCTGGGTTTAATTCAGAAGGGATTTTCTAGCCACAGAATCAAACTCTTCACTGCAGAAACTGGGAAATCTTGGGTTCTGTGCAGGACACAAAACAGCCATAAAGGGGTCCAGGGTGTGTATGAGTTTCTGTGGAGATGACAGCAGACCTCACTGCTGTTCCAAATATGCAATGCTGTTGGACCTGAGAAGCATCATTCCTGACGATCTCCATTTCTAGATATTCACATTGCCTGTTCTTAGTCAGCTCATACTTTTCTAAATATTTTTGCTCTTGATCACCTAAAATAGTTTCCCAGTCTGTCTCTATTGCTGACGTTAATACACTCCAGTCTGTGTTCCTTTTTTATTATGTCTCTTTGTCTCTTTTTTTTTTAAACTAAAAACACATAACTGTCTTGCATAATTCACTTTTGAGTTCATAAGCCATTTGTCCTAAACACAGCTTCATGTGGAAACATGTAAGGATGCTTCTTTGACTTTCAATTATTTTTACTTGGTTTTTTTGGATTTTTTTTTCCCTTTGGGCTTTTTGTTTTGTTTTTGTTTCTTTGTTTTTAAATTCTGCACATATTATGTCACCTAAACCTGTGGCCTTAGTTCACTGCTAACCATTTGATACTCCTTCTGCATGCTTCTTCATGCCCTCCCTCACTTTTCCAAAATTATCATTTCAGCTGAAATTCATCATGGCTTCCTTGGTAAGAGCTAGATAAACCATACTTACTCACAAAACGATCAGCATTTACAAATAATTGCACAATCAATTTTGCATTGTTCTGTTGTAAAACACTCATTCTGTAGCAATGATCAAAGAATTTAATGTGGTTATTCCTTTCTCATGCATACTTACTTGTTCACATTTCATTTGGCTGCTAAGACCTGCAATTTTTACTTTTGATGTTACAAGTTGTTGGATATTTCTTGCTTTCAAGTGTCAGTGTTTGCCCCACATCACTCAGTACTTATTATATCTAACGCTTCCTTTTCTAGATCTGTTTACACCTATAAATATGCCTAGTTTATCATTTGAGATTGTCCCCTATTCCTTTGCCAAAGCATGTTTGGCTTTTATCTTGCATTTTAAACTAGTAAATATGAGTGTTCATGAAAGATGAGGAACATAACAAACTTGTCTCTAGTGGTGCAATCAAGTACAAGTATGGCTACCCTTAAACAGAATGTGTCAATTCTGTGATCTCGGTGCTTTCTTTTAATAGGCCTGTTGTAACTTGTCTGCTGTTACACTGAAATACACGTTTAGGTGTATTCCCAGTAATAAGACCACTGTTCATGAATATACACTAGTAGTTATTTAGCACAGGTCAGAAATGACAGTTCTGGCACTCTGTAGGCAGGATTAAATTGATAGGCTTTCCCTGGACAAGCTGGTTTAACTGAAGTGGGAAGCATTAACTTGTCTGAAATATACCATGTTCTGCCTATAACACAGTGGTTGGTGTCAGCCCATAGTACTGACCCAGCCTGGCTAAACTACTCACTGGGATAAAGTAGAGTGTGCATTGCGACAACCCCTTTTCCTCTGACTTGTCCCCTCTTTGTCCAAGAGTGTTCCTTGGTGTTTTTTGCATTCTGACAATCCTCTTTGGTTCAGCTGCTATCAGGTGTGTACATGCACATGGGTGTGATCCCCTCCCTGCACATGTCCAGATGGGGGCCTCTGTTTAGTTCACCCTGGGCTTGACTCCCTCAATGAGGATTGGTGTTGGTGGAAGTGGCAATGTTGGTTGTATCCCCATGTGTGACACCAGTGAGGGGTGGTGGTAGTGCTCAGCATGCTGGCAGCCTCAGAAGCAATGAACTGTGCCTTTCTGCAGGTGCAGAAGCAGTGCTATGCCTTGGTCCATGCAAATCTGTGCCCACTGAATCCTGATTTTAGAGTTGGATTGAAACCACTGCTGCTGTTTTCACCCATTTGACTTTTTCCTTTTGAGCATGCCAGTAAACACATCAGATGATGGGATTAGAGATAATGTTGATGGCTCACACACATGAGGTCTAAAACTGTGGTCATGAAAGTGAGTGAATAGGACTCTGCTGGCTTTGACAAGGGGCTAGGTCATGCTGAGGGGTACATGTAACACCTACACTGGTAGGCTTCTCCATGGATACCCCCTTCTCGCGGGGAAGAAGCTTGTGTACCCTAATGAGGTTGCGAGCTGTG
>WBMV01004684.1:0-21357 GCA_013396655.1 Campylorhamphus procurvoides
CAACACCCTCTTGGAAACAGTTGTTGGTCTGAGTTCTACCAGAAGTTCATTTTTCTCTCTTCATTAATGATCTGTGTTGAAATAATCCCAAAAAGATACAGTTTGGATAAGTGGGAATTCATTTTGCCCCTTGTGATTCCACTTCCCCTCGTCATGTCTGCATTACTCTGTCAGCAGAGGCTGAAAACATGCAGAGTGTTCAAAAAAGCTCTCTGTGTTTATTTTGGGGCAAAAGATGCTCTTGGGTTCATATTAAGCAAACACTGTAGGTGTTAAATTTGGGTATTTCTTTGTGCCTGAAAGATTAAATTAGAATCTCATGCTTAAATCCCTTCCAGCAATGGGTTTTAATACTTATTTTCCTGTTTCTCTTGAGAATTTGTGAAAATAGTNCTGATGTGATGTGTGTCCCTCCTTTGCAGTGTGCCTTCAGGACAGCGTGCTGGCCTTCTGGAAACATGGAATGCAGGGCAAGAGCTTTAAGTCAGATGAAGTGAGTGATCTCCCAGTCCCTGCAGGGAGGTTTCATTTATTCCTCTTCCTTCTTTACCCCTCGATCTTTGGCTCCTCTTGCTGCTTCCCTACTTACAATGCTTGTGCTCCATGATCAATCCATCTGTTTCAGTGCTGTAGTTTGCACCAAACTGCATTTGACTTTTATTTCCCTTCCAGCTCAGAGCAATGAATCCCATTGTCCCTGAAAGAGATGCAATCCTCTCCCTTTTTCTGCAGGTGACCCAGGAGATATCTGATGAGACCAGGGTTTTCCGCCTGCTGGGCTCAGACAGGTAAATCACCCTGAAGAAACAGAATCCTTTGGGTTTATTTCAAGCAGCTTTTCTGGACTGGCTTCCAGCTCTGTCTGTGGGCAGCAGGGGACAAGGAGAGGTGGGAGATACCCTTGGTGCCCAGTGCACTTCTGGCAAAGCCTCCTCCTGGCTGGGATTTTCCTGGTGAGCTGTGAATTACCTTGGCAGCTGGTTGGTTAAAAATCACCTTCACTGCTCTGGAAGTAGCAGAGCAAACTGGAACACTCACAGGTTTTCAGCACAGTGGGCTCAATTCACTCATGGTGTGGAATATCCAGGTGATTCCTCTCAGCTGCAGAGGTGGGAGGAGGGAGGTTAAGCTGCCTCCAGGTTTGGAACCTGAACAGCTGGCCCAGTCTCTGGGGGGGAAATGTGCACTGGTGGGTCCTCAGACAGCCAGAGTGGAAAATGAAGGAATAGATAGGAGTGAATCCAGAAATCAGTGCCAATCCCAGAATCCCAGAATGGGGTGGGTTAGAGGGACCTTAAAGCCCATCTCATTCCACCCCCTGCTCTGGGCAGGGACACCTTTCACTATCCAAGCCCCATCCAACCTGGCCTTGAATCCCTCCTGGTCTTGAATCCCTGATCTCTGCTCAGCCTTTGAACTGCCAAAAACACTGGTTTGTGTTTCCCATCTCTGTTCAGCTGGAGCAGAGTCCTTCCTGCCATTCCAGCAGTGGGATGTGGTAGCACCTTTTTGCCTGGGATCCCTCTAGGACTGCCCAGGGACAGAGGGAGTTAAGAGACTTCATTTGAAAAGTTTGGGAGGAAAAGAAAAAGCAGGGATAAGTTTATTCCTAAAATCAACAGGGTATTTTCCTAGGATCTGGTGCAGAGAAATGCAGGATTTGGGAGGGAGAGGGGAGGACAAAAGCCCAACCCCATGAGGTGATGGTCGAGGTCCAGTGTGGGGTGGGAGAGTGGTCAGCGTGGCAAGACAGGGAGAGACTCTTTTTCCATAGGAACATGATGAGCAGGACAAAGAGATGGGGTTGAGTGATCCCTGGGAACCCATCAGGGATAAATATTTAGGAGGGAGGAGAATGGTTTGGGTCAGTGGTTGATGTGGGAGGGATAAACATGCTCAGGCTGCAGATGATGGGATCGTGGAATGCTTTGGGTTGGAAGGGACCTTAAAGATCACCCAGTTCCATGGCAGGGACACCTTCCACTTCATACAACATTTTAGGGATTTTATCAGAAGTGATGCTGGGAAAAGAGGGAACTGCTTTAAAGAATGGCACACCCAACATATTTGGGAGAACCTCCAGCCTGTAGAAACCTGGGAGTTTCCTCCTCACGTGCTCTGGGTTTTGCCACCAAATTCCTGGATGCTGTGTGTGTTTTGGTTGCAGAGTGGTGGTGTTGGAGAGCAGGCCCACAGAAAACCCTCAGGCTCACAGCAACCTCTACATCCTGGCTGGACATGAGAACAGTTACTGAGCAACACTCCCCCCAGGCAAACAGAGGGAATTTGCCTCGGGAGGGACAAAGGAGCATCAAGAAACCAGGACTCGCCGTTTCTTTCCTGGAGCTGTGCTGGTTTGGAGGGTGGAAATCAATCCCTTTTTGCAGCTGGGAACAGCTGGTTCTGTCTCTTGCCACTGTGTGGTTGGTTTATATGGAGTTTGCTTAATAAAAGCTGAGATAAAGAGCCCTTTACTCGTCAGTTGTAGGGAAACAGAGCCTTGGAACGTGTTACGCAGTAAAGGTGCCATAAACTGTTAAATATTTTTCTCCCCTTGGATTTTTTCCTGTTAGTCTGTAGATAAAGATTTAGTGCTGGCTGTTGCCCTGTTTTATACTGAGTCTTATTCCTAATAAAACAAAGATTTGTGTAGGAAGTGAAAGTATCTGCGACGCTTTCTGGTTTGAAATCTGCCATTGGGTATGGCTTTGTATAATAGACTATTTAATCCTTATTTATTAATCTGCTGCTAGGATGGGGTAATGTCTCTAACTTTTAGCAAAGGAAGGTTGCAGAGCAGCTTACAATTTTTTTTTTATTATTTTACAGTTGTATAAAGATTTGATTATTCCTTTTCCTTGTAGGGATGTAGTGCATTACTGAGGGGCGTGTTACCACGTTGGGTGATCTTGTAAAAAAAAAAATGCAGTTTTGTACAACAGAGTATTTTGTACTGATTTTTCTGTCTGCAGAATTGCCATAAAAGGGATTTTCTTACTTCCTAGACGTAGGGTGTGTGTACACAAAGTAGAATATTGATACCAGCCCCTTTGCTCCTGAGTGGGTGTGTGTGTGTGTGTGCCTGTGTGTGGAGTGGACCGGCAGTGTGTATTTTTTATATATATATATATATTTATATATATATAAAAATGTCCAAAATATATATTGCTTTATTTTCATAACTTAGGGATAAGCCTTGTGAGGTGAAATGGCAATTGTAGCTGGTCATCATCCTTAATGAATGAAAGCATCATGTAACCAACTGCCCATGACGTGTCGTTTATTGATGCTATTCCAGAGGGGAATATTGATGCTGTTCCCATCCCAGCTGCTGCCAGACAGTGCCTTGGGAATGGCTCCTTCCCCAGCTGGGTGGTATAAATAAACATGATAAGAACCAGTATTCTATAGCCAAGCTTTGATCACTTTTTCCTTCTTTTGCCACGTGCATTTTTTTCCCTTTCTGCTCCTCCACTGAAGAGTCACGTTGGTTCCTTTTGTCTTCCTCATTAATGAAAATTCTCGAGGTACCATTAAACACAGACTGACTACAGGAGAGCATCTGGTTTTACTACCTCACATTACCCTGCTGGCTTTGATGTGAACACAGTCCACGGGCAGGTGCAGTAGCAGCTCATAAACATTGAAATTAATGGTTGGGGTTTTTTTTTTTAATTAAATGCTGCAGCAAACTGCTGCCTGTTCAGCTCCACAGATCTGCTCCCTAGGAAGGACAGGCTGGAATCCATTTGAACAGAGCAGGAAAGGGGTGTGACAGCTTGGAGTGGTTTGGTGCTGGGTTGTGATCCATAATTCAGCATTGAGGGAATTGTGCTGGCTTGGTGGTGTCTCCTCATTCCTGGGGACAGCTGGAGGTTGGTGCTTGGCAGCTCTGGAGGGGAGAACAGCCCTGCACACAATTTAGCATTTTAGCCACTGTCATTCAGAACTAATCCTTGCTGACAGCGAGTCAAGCTTTTCAGTTCTGACCTTATAAATAGTGTACAGCTAAAATTTAAAAATCAGAGTATGGAAAATGTGGTTTCAGGGTGGTCATCTGGCATTGGATCAGCACTATTGAAAGCAGGACGTGTAATTTCTGTCTGTTAAAGATGTTGAGTTCTCTAGTACTGAAATTACTTCACAGGTAACAGTGACTGGTGATTAACCTCAAATGGTGCAGCTCCTGGTCCACAGAGACTTTAAAACAGAAATTAAAAAGAGCACAGTGAAGCACCAGGTGTAGATATTGTAGAGCAAACATTTTTTAATTTACCTCATTCGCTGCAGACGGTAATTTTGGCTTCATCTTTGACAACACTTAAAGGGAGATCTCTAAAAGACTAGAGAAACCTGTAAATAAAATCTGAATATTTCTGGGGAATAACTGGAGTCAATAACTCTTAGGCCATGACACTGTCATGCAGAAATAACGAGCTGAAAGTATTTTCCTTTGAAGGACACGAATGGCTTTGGTTTGCTGGGTCATAAAGAATAAACTTAGCAAAGTCCTCGTTTCATCAACCCTTGTTTAGCTGTTGAAGCATTTCTAATGGCATGTTGTGAAATGCTTTGTGCTGGTTTTACAGACAGTGGCATTTTTGGCATGATCTGCAAGATGCTGTTTCCTAGTGTAAAACCTCACTTGTGTTCCCTATCACTCAAGGGACTGGTGTGTTCCACAGCCAACCCGGCCAGTCTCGGTGACTCTGAGTAGGATAATTTGCATTTGGCTGTTTAATTTAGTCTGTTATTGTCTGTATCTCTGTTTCTGTGACATTTCAACCAGGGTTTTGAAAGCCCGGTGTGGGGGCTTGGGGTTTGTGAAGCAAAAAAACTTGCCCAGCCCCTCATTCTTCTTTGACAGTTATCAAAGTTCTTGGATGCACGAGGTCATGTATCCAGCTTGAAAGCCTTAAAACAGGCTCCCAGTGCTCGTGGAAGTACAAACACTACGTGAAGAGCAGCCTGTGCATTTCTCTTTGGATTTCCTCACCCAATTCCTTGTGACTGCAAAGCACACCTGGAATTGTGCTGCCCTCTCTCCGGAGAAGAAAGGTACAACGCATCAGTGAGCCACGGTGTCTCTGCACGAAAAGGACAAGGCTGGGAGACCCTGAAATGTGCTTTTTTTACCTTGTTTAGTCATTAGGTGTAACAGGCTCTTTAACTGCACTCAGTTTGTGTAACCAGGCTTTGTCCCACGGGAATTTCTGTTGCAGTTCAGTCTATGCCAAATAAATTGCTTTCTTTGACACCGAGCCTGGCGTGCTGGGAACAATACCCTGTGTGTGGGAGGGATCTGGGGGGATCCAGCTGGTCTCCAGGTGATGGGGATGTTTTGGGAAGGGCCCTTCTACATCCCACAGCCTGCCAGGAGCCACAGGGCAGCTCCCACGGGCAGCAGGAGGGCTGGGGAGAGCTCGGGAATGAGGAATGGGAATAGCAGGGGCAAATTCTTCACCACCCAGGGCTGCTGGCAGAGTCCTGGCATCAGCAGGGCACGTCTGGTGTGTCCCAGATCTTCAGGGATGTAGAGGGAGAAGGAGGGTTGTAAATGATGGGATGAATGCCCAGTTGGTGGCAAATAAATACAAATCCACATTCCTGCTGTGCAAAGATTGTTATCCCCGGGGTACAGTGTTGGCAGCTGGGATGTGAGGAGGTTGCAGATCCCTGGTGGATGGGGCTTGGCAGGGAAAATGAGTTGGGAAGCACCTTGGGAAAGGCTCGGGGAGGGAGGACACATGGGATGGAGTGGGGTGTCCACACAGACCCCACATTGGAACCGATGGCCGGCACAAAGGGGATGAGGCTCCAGGGACCCCCCAGGAGCACCAGGAAAGGGAATGGGAAGAGGGAAATGCTGGCTAAAGGGTCTGTCTGCGGTCAGGGAGCCGGGACTGTGCAGGAGGAAGGTGCTCCAAGGAAACCCTTCCCGAGGGTTCTGTCCCTGCAGGGGGAGGCGCAGGGGCTGAGGGAGGAGGGTGTTTGTTCCCTGTGCCAGCCCTGCGGGGAACAGAGGCTTGGGAAAGGCAGGGAGAGGAAGGGATTTTGGGGGATCCCCCTCCTTCCCTCGCCCTCCCGGAGACACCCCCAATTCAGAGACACCCCCAATTCAGAGACACCCCCGGTACTGACCCCTCCTGGTCCATGGAGCGCTACGAGAGGCTGTGCAAGGTCGGGGAGGGCTCCTACGGCGTGGTGTTCAAGTGCCGCCACAAGGACACCGGGCAGGTCGTGGCCATCAAGAGGTTCCTGGAGCCAGAGGAGGACCCGGTGATCAGGAAGATCGCGCTGAGGGAGATCCGCCTGCTGAAGGTGGGACAGGGGTGAGGGGACAGGTGGGACAGGTGGGACAGGTGGGACAGGTGTGGGGGGAGAGAGTGTGAGGGGAGAGAGTGTGAGGGGACAGGTGTGAGTGGGACAGAAATGAGGGGAGATCCAGGAGAAAGAGGGAGAGGAGCAGGGAAGGTTTCCTTTCACACTCCCAGCTTCTGGGCAAGGATTCTGGAGCCCAGCGTTGTGCCCATTGCTTCATGCACAGAGAGCTGGGAGTCTGTCCCATCTCTTTTTTGAACTGTTGTGTTTCCATAGTTTCCTGAGGCTTTAGGAATGTGTTGTGTGAAAACTATTTCCTCCTATTTGTTATAAACTTGCTGCTGGGTGATGGCACACAGTACCCTCAGCTGTGTGTTCTGAGAAGTGGGGAGAGTTTTTCCGTCTCCACTTTCTCCTGGTGCTTGTGATTTGTACACCTGCCATCCTTGGAAAGCCCATCATCTAAGAAAAGCAGCATATTTATTTTTCACTTAGATTTTGGGGAGAAGCAGCCAAGGTTTTTCTCCTATCCTAAGCAAACACAGCACACCTGCTGTTTAATTTCAATAAACAAACCTGGCGATGCAGTAACATTTAAATGATATTTAAGATCTGAAAAGGAAAATAATCATTGCAGAAGCCCCTTGTAATGCAGATGGGAGCTGGATCATCCTTAAGGATCCAAAGCTGGCATTGCTGCAGCCACACACCACAGGATCTGTGTTGAGGCACTGTCGATTTCAACAAGTGCAGACATGCTTGTCTCTTCAGCTTTTTCTCTGTAAATAGTAACAGTTTGTTTGTTTGTTTTTGAGGTATTTCCTGGCTTAGGCAACTCCTGTTAGTCAAAGATGCAGTGAGATTGTGTTTCACTGATAAAAAATGTGGGGCCTGATAAATCACTTTTCTGCCCTGTAAATGCCTTATAGACAAAGGGGGCTTGTGGCCAGAAGCCAAGGNGGTGTAAGGGGAGAGTGTGAGGGGACAGAGTGTGACGGGACAGTGTGAGGGGACAGGTGTGAGGGGGACAGGTGTGAAGGGAGAGGTGTCAGGGGTTGGAGTGTGAGGGGACAGGTGTGAGAGGACAGGTGGGACAGGTGTGAGGGGAGAGAGTGTGAGGGGACAGGTGTGAGTGGGACAGAAATGAGGGGAGATCCAGGAGAAAGAGGGAGAGGAGCAGGGAAGGTTTCCTTTCACACTCCCAGCTTCTGGGCAAGGATTCTGGAGCCCAGCGTTGTGCCCATTGCTTCATGCACAGAGAGCTGGGAGTCTGTCCCATCTCTTTTTTGAACTGTTGTGTTTCCATAGTTTCCTGAGGCTTTAGGAATGTGTTGTGTGAAAACTATTTCCTCCTATTTGTTATAAACTTGCTGCTGGGTGATGGCACACAGTACCCTCAGCTGTGTGTTCTGAGAAGTGGGGAGAGTTTTTCCGTCTCCACTTTCTCCTGGTGCTTGTGATTTGTACACCTGCCATCCTTGGAAAGCCCATCATCTAAGAAAAGCAGCATATTTATTTTTCACTTAGATTTTGGGGAGAAGCAGCCAAGGTTTTTCTCCTATCCTAAGCAAACACAGCACACCTGCTGTTTAATTTCAATAAACAAACCTGGCGATGCAGTAACATTTAAATGATATTTAAGATCTGAAAAGGAAAATAATCATTGCAGAAGCCCCTTGTAATGCAGATGGGAGCTGGATCATCCTTAAGGATCCAAAGCTGGCATTGCTGCAGCCACACACCACAGGATCTGTGTTGAGGCACTGTCGATTTCAACAAGTGCAGACATGCTTGTCTCTTCAGCTTTTTCTCTGTAAATAGTAACAGTTTGTTTGTTTGTTTTTGAGGTATTTCCTGGCTTAGGCAACTCCTGTTAGTCAAAGATGCAGTGAGATTGTGTTTCACTGATAAAAAATGTGGGGCCTGATAAATCACTTTTCTGCCCTGTAAATGCCTTATAGACAAAGGGGGCTTGTGGCCAGAAGCCAAGGGGATGTTGGGGGGGGAGAGGAATTTGCAGAGTCTTGAAACCATAGAATCCCAGAATAGTCTGGGGTGGAAGAGACCACAAAGATCACCCAGTTCCACCCTCTGCCATGGGCAGGGACACCTTCCACTAGCCCAGGGTGCTCCAAGCCCCGTCCAACCTGGCCTTGGACACTTTCAGGGATCCAGGGGCAGAATTTCTTCCTAGTGTCCAAGGACAATGGATAATGGCCTTCCACTGCCAGAGGGCAGGGTTAGATGGATATTGGGAAGGAATTGTTGGCTGGGAGGGTGGGCAGGCCCTGGCACAGGGTGCCCAGAGAAGCTGTGGCTGCCCCTGGATCCCTGGGAGTGTCCAAGGCCAGGTTGGACGGGGCTTGGAGCACCCTGGGCTGGTGGGAGGTGTCCCTGCCCATGGCAGGGGTGGCACTGGGTGATCTTTGGGGTCTCATCCAACCCAAACTATTCCAGGATACCATGAACACAGGAGGTGGATTGAGAGGAAGAAGCAGAAATAAAAATTCTCCTAACTGACCCATCCAGACTGTGACAATAAACCTTTGAAGCTGAGGCCTTGTGCTTCAGAGCAGCCCTTGCTTTCTCCTCAATGTGTGTTTGTCTGCTGCAGGCTCTTGCCCCCATGATCTCCATGGAGAGCTGCTTTTCACTGTGGTGCCCTCAGAGGCTGGATCTGTACAGTGACAGGCACTGCTGGAATAGCCATGGGCACCGTGGTGAATTCTGTGTCTGAGGCATTTGCTGAAGCCAAGCTGACTTATTGCCCGTGGCCAGTTCCTAAAACAAGTATGCACAGGAGAAATGGAGCTGAGCAGGTGCTTCACATGGTGCTGTGTTTGTTTAAAGGGCTCAGCTTAAGGAATTGTGACCTGCAGGCAAAATCTCTGTCCCCCACACCTTTCCCTGTGCAGTAACTGACCAGCCCACCCATTGTGTGTTCCAGCAACTCAAACACCCCAACCTGGTGAACCTGCTGGAAGTGTTCAGGAGGAAGAGGAAGCTGCACCTGGTCTTTGAGTACTGTGACCACACGGTTCTCCACGAGCTGGACAAGCACCCCCGGGGGTGAGTGGCCCGTCTCTCCCTGGGAGCTTTGAGCAGAGGAGTCGGGGCGTCCATGTCGCTGCTGCCCTGCAGATTTTCAGAGGAATTTCGTTAATTACAGGAGAGGTTTCTGAGCCCAGTGCCCAGAACTTGCTGTGTTGCTGTGATTTGGCAGTGGCATCCCCAAGAATGGTGTGTGAGCCCGTGTGTGTCCCCGTGCAGTGCTGCTCACCACGGAGATGGGAACGCTGAGCTGAGCATTTGGGTGAGCTCTGGCTGGCTGGGGAGCAGCAACCCTGAGGGCTGGGAGCAGCTGGTGCCTCACTGCAGGGGTGAGACAGTCCTGCCACTGCCCCCCAGGCTTGCTGCACTTCTCTGAGCACCCAGACACAGAGCCATGAACTCGTGGAATCACTTAAGTCAGAAAAGCCTCTAAAGCCATTGTGTCCAACTGTTCATCCAGCACTGCCAAGCCCACCACTAACCCACGTCCCCAGGTGCCACATTTACGTGGTTTTGGGACACTTTGAGCCCTCAGGAGGACGTGTGGGCTGGCAGGAATGCCCAGGAGCTGTGCCTGCACCTCCCTGCACAGCCCCAGTGAACTCCCTCCTCAAACAGGCGCTCGCACCAAGTGTGAGCCACACACAGGGTTTGTTCTTTCACACTGTGTAAATGACACTCCCACGAAATACATTGTCCCTAATTACCCACGGTGACTTGGTGCTGGGGAAATGCTGAGCAGGAGTCCATAAATCATTTTACAGGCCTGCAGCTAAATGAATAGCCTGCAGGAGACTGACTGGGGGCTGAGTAAACAAGAGCCTGTTATTCCCTTTCTCCCTGGTGTGGAGCTCGAGCAGAATGGAGCATGGTGACAGCACGTGGCTTTGTGAGCTGCTGAGCAGCTGTCACCCCAGTCTGAACCAGTTCAGCTGGAATCTGAAAAGAGGATGGATAACCCCCCTGGAAGAAAGTCCTTCACATTTGCTTTCTGTTCATCTAAACACTCCAGTGTGTGTGAATATGTAACACTTGGCTTTCCATCAGGCTAAGGTGGGTGGGCACACACTGTCTCTGTGTCATTTGACCAACTCCACCCCCTTGCCCATCACTCCCATCATTCTGGGATGTGTATGGAAGGAATCTCCAGCATTGCCACATTTGTGTCAGGACAACACCCTTAGCAGAAAGTGCCTTAACGAAAAACCCAGGCTTGTAATGTTTGGGTTTAGTTTTGGGGTAGTTTTTTTATGATTTATGACAAATCAGAAGCTTTTCAGCATTAGACACATGAAATAAAAGTGGGTTTGAGATTCAAAGTACTAAGGGTGTCACCTCTGCCTTTCCTGGGGTTGTTGAAAATCATTACAGCCAGCCAAGGCAGTTTAAGAACACTTGCCCAGTAACAGAAAGAGAGTAGGAAGGACTGGGAAGTGTTTGCCAGCCATGGGAGGGAAGGAGGGGGGATCCAAACCGAAGCAGAGCTTTATACTCATGTGTGAACATCCTTCCCTGCCCCATTTTCTCACCTCTCTGGACAATCAGTGCCATGACAGCAGTGCACAGCTGTATCTATACCATGGATACTCCACCAGCTCCAACCCTGAGCTGTTTAGAGAGGGAGAAACACCTGCTGGCATTTTGGGATCACAGGAAACATGGATGCTGAACACAACCACAGAACAGGATCTGATGGGGACTCAGGCCTGGCTGTGACAGTGGTACCAGACACTCTGTCACTCTCCTAACTGCAATAAATCCTCGTGTCTTGTTGCACTGACTGGATTTAGAAGTGTTTTCTGACTTGGTCCCTGATGGGTTTGCTCAGAGCTCCCTGTACAATGTCAGCACTCAAAGGCCTCCTCTTCCTTTCTCCTGTAACAGTAAAGTTATTTTCAATGGCCACAATACAACTGTGTTTTTTCCAACAGGGTGCCAGAGTATCTGGTGAAGAGCATAACCTGGCAGACCCTCCAGGCTGTGAACTTCTGCCATAAGCACAATGTGAGTCCCCTAAACAGCACTAATGATCACTGGGACATGGACCAGAGGGAGGTTCTGCTGGCATTTTCCTGATTACAGAACTTGCATGGGACACAGTCAGATGGAATTTTCTGTTTTCAGCAGGAAACCCATCTGAAATATCATTGCATACCCACAACAGCTGCATTTACTGTCACACAGCCCCCTTGGACTGGCTGTGAAGGAATGATTTATGACTTTAGACAGGCTTCCAGGTGGAACAGGAATGGATCCCTGTGCATTCCCTGTGCCATGCAGTACAGCTGATGTCTGGGGAACTGCCTTCCCAGCTCATCAGCTGAGGGCTGAGCAAACTGCTGCAGGTTTCACAGGAATTCCTTCTGTTTCCAGTCACAGGCCTTGAATCATGACACCAGTTAAAAGGTTTCACAGCTTGGACACAATAAACCCCTTTACAACCCCTCCTCTGCTTTCTGGAGGGGGACACGAGTTGTGTGCGTGACAGAAGTTTTAGTGGGAATGCTTTAAGAAGCAGGGAAGGAGAAGGAGCCTTTGGGAGAAGCTCTTTACACAAACTTAGCTGTGATTGTCTTTGGTTTTGTTCATCTGCCAGGGTTTGATATTTAAGAGTGGGGCAGGAGATGGCCCTGAAATGGGTGTTTTGTCTTTGCTGGGAGAATTATGTCCAGTTGAGCCACAGGAACTTGGCCACAGGTTTCTCCTGCTTTCAAGACTTGTTGTTTTGAGTCTGTTTTCTGTTCCCCTGCTCAGTCTGGGAGATTTAATGGAGTTTTAGAGCAGAGGGAACAATGAGATGCTGCAGCTTGACCTGCTGTAGATCACAGGTAATGAGGTTTTATGCAGCTGCCCTTTTTGGAACTCCCTCACAGTGGTTTAATAAGCAGCATTTCAGTCCTCAGGAGGAGACACAATAATTTACCATCAGCTTAGCAAGGAAAGTCAGAAGTGTTTGCACTGAAGTGATGGAAGGGGAAAGACAATATGAGAAAGACTCTGGTGAGTTGAGGAGAGCAAAAGAGGTCTCTGCTAGTTTGATCAGCAGAAATTCTTTGCCAAGCCCAAACTCAGTTGTTGTGAAGGTTAAGGGCACCTCCCAACAATCAGAGAATTGCTGATGTTGGAAGGGAGATAATCTTGTCCAGCTCAGTTAGAGCAGCCTGCTCAGAAACTTTTCCAATCAGGGTTTGAGTATTTCCAAGGCTGGAGGCTTCACAGACTCTGGGCAACCTATTTGGGTGTCTGACCACTCTCTTAGTAAAAAAAGATTAAATAAATTGCGTAGATTTAAATGGAATTTCCCAGGAGTTCAGTTTGTACCCATTGCCTCTGGCTCCACCTCCTTTACTCCTTCCCATGAGATAATTATGCACACTGCCAAGATATCCCCCCCCAAGCCTTCTCATCTCAGGCTGAATGATGGTTCCAGCTCCCTCATCCTCTCCTTGGATGTCAGACACCCCAATCCCTTAATCATTTCAGTGGCCCTTCACCAGAGTCACTCCAGCATGCCCCCATCTTCCCTCTGCTGAGGGTCCCAGAGCTGGACACAGAGCTCTGGATGTGTCTCACCTGTGCTAGCAGAGCTCTGAGACCCAGCTCTGGCTGAGCTGTGCCAGCAGAATCATTTGCCAGGAGCTTCCCAGCTGGTTCTGGGAGCTGACTCTGCTGTCCAGGTGATGCAGAGCTGTGGAGCTGAAGCTGTGAGCCTGCAGAGAACCCCATCCCAAAGGGTGGCTTGGGCAGGTAATTGTGCTCCCAAAGGGTGTGGCTGTAGCTGCTGCTCGGAAATCCTTCCATCTCTTTCAGCAGGAATAATTGCCTGGCACAACGTGCAAGCGGGGTGTGGATGAATTCAGAGGGTCTTCATCTGAGGCCAGGGTAAATATTTGCTTCTAACCTTGTCTTTTTCTGTCTCCAGTGCATCCACCGAGATGTAAAGCCAGAAAACATCCTGATCACAAAGCACTCGGTCATCAAACTGTGTGACTTTGGATTTGCTCGAATCCTGAGTGAGTGCTGCTACATGCATGGATTGTTAACATGGGAAAGCTCCACTGAAATGTAGGATCAGCCTTGCAGACACCCCCTTGTCTTTGCCTGTTCCATCTGCAAATCACCCTGTGTAAAAGGCTGTTGTGTTTTCCCAGGGAAGCTCTGCTAAAGGCTGGGTTAGAGATCCCCAAACCTTAAAGGAACGAGCCCAGCCACGGCGGTGACAGGGATCTGTGAACAGCCTGAGCTCCCTGCTGGGGCAGCTGAGCTGCTGGGGGTGCTGGCACTGGGAGATGGAAGTTGGCCTTGGGTGTCTTGGAGCTGCCCAGGCGTTGTTTGTGCAATGCTGGAGACACAGCTGGAGTTCCCTGGCAGTCAGACCCCTCCGGCTGCCTCTGCAAACAATGGCTTCACATTTTCCGTTGGAAGTAAAGCCCCTAATCTGGTTTATTTTAGCTCCTGTTCAGGCAAATCACGTGGGCTCTGAGAACTGCCCACTGGCTGGTGCAGGGCCCTGCTGTGGAGCTCTGCACATTTTCATTCGGAGCAAAGCATGGCGCTGATTTTCGCCAGACCCAAAGTGTTCCCAAAGCAGGGTTCTGCCAGTGGCCAGTGATCATCCCGTCCCTCCACCTGCCCACGGGGTGCCCCGAGGTGTAACAACTGATACCAGCTCATCTCCACCACCTGATCCCACCTTCCTGTCTGTTCCCCCCCTCCCTGCCCCCAACCCAGCTGGCCCCAGTGACTACTACACGGACTACGTGGCCACACGGTGGTACCGCGCCCCGGAGCTGCTGGTGGGCGACACCCACTACGGGCCCCCCGTGGACGTCTGGGCCATCGGCTGCGTCTTCGCGGAGCTGCTCGCCGGGGTCCCCTTGTGGCCTGGGAAGTCTGATGTGGACCAGCTGTACCTCATCCGCAGAACCCTGGGTGAGTGTCCCCTGGCACCGGCTGTCCCCATGCCCCCAGGAGGGCTTGCTTTCCTCTGTGGTGGGAATCAGCAGGAGCCACGAGGTGAGTTTACCCCATGGATCTCTCCCTTTAGTAAGTGCTGGCTTATTTGAGGCGTTGCTGCCCTTGAAAAGGAGCTGGATTTTCCTGGCATGATGTACATGTGCTAACAGGATCCCAGTGGACTGGGCTGTGGGAGCAGGATCATTGCCTGCAGACTGACTGGAACCATCCCTCCAGTCTCCTTAGTGGTGGCCTTTGGGAAGCTGCATCTGGTGCTGGGCAGATCAGGAAAGATGTGGGATGTGTCAGGTGACCACCAAACACCCCTCTGGTCCCTTGGGGTGGAACTCCTGCCTCTGCTGCTGTCCTTGCCACATCTTCACCTGTCTCCACACAAGGAAATGAGGTGCCTGTGTCAGAAAGGACCAGGAATTTTGCATAAAGGTTTGAAAGATCCAGGTGTTTTCCATGATTTGGTACCAAGCAAAGTGGTCAGTGAATAGTTGGATTCAGTCCATCCCAGCTTTGGAGGCCTCACAAGCATGGCCAGTGCCTGTTGATGGCTGTGTGCCTGGGAAAGGGAGTGAGAACATTGCAGCTTGTCTGTTCCATGTGCTTGTCTTTATTCATCAAGCAATTTTAGGAGCCACTCCAGATTTATTGGTTAAATAGAAGAGCCATTATCCCCATAACACTTAAATTAATCCAGTCTCTTTGATTCTGTTTGGGCTCGCTGTGTAACATCTGATTTCTTGTCTGGCAATGCACAACCACCCAGTTTTAATTGAAATTTATTGGAATGAACTAAGACTTGCAATTTTTACTAAGCAGTTTGTAAAACTAATGGCTTTAAACAGATAAGCTCCTTAGTTAGAAAAATAATTCAGCACCGATTGCTTCATCCTCCAGAATCCATTAATGGCAGGGTTAGGTAGCTATAATTTATTTTTAATGGCAGTGTTTCAGCCAGAAGAGATTCCCGTTGGATCCAGGTGCTGGACTGAGGCTCTGTTTACAGCTGTGCCATTCTGGGGGTTGGCATTTTACTGGCTCCTTGGTTATGGATTTGATTTTAGCATTTTCCCTGCTCTGAGCTGCTTTAAGCTTCAGAAAAGCTGCCTTGGGGAAAGCTACAGTGTATTCCTGGTGACTCTGCACTTCAGCTCTTTTCTCTACAACACACTCAGGGGTGTCCAAAGAGAATTGCACCAATATGAGTTCAGTTTTCCTGAAGCTGGAACACTCGTGGCCCTGCCCTTCCCTCAGCACAGTCACACAGGTGTGGGATCACTGGTGGCCAAAATGGACATTCATTGTCAAACAGAACGTTTCCTCAGCTCACTTGGGGGTATTCCATCTCTTTGGAATCAGCCTTGTTGGAGGATACAGCCTTGTTCAACGCAGGCACTGGAAAACCAGCAAATTAATCCAACTTTTCTTTTTAATTCTTGCTTGAAGGGGATCTCATTCCCAGGCACCAGCAAGTGTTCAGCACCAACCAGTTCTTCAGCGGGGTAAGAATTCCAGACCCGGAGAGCATGGTAAGAGCTGCCTCCAGAGGCACTTCCCTTGAGCCTCCTGCTAACCAACCAGCCTCTCTCCCACTCCAATCCACCCTGCAGTGCTGAGGGCACAGGGTGTTTGCACAGGGGGGTGTTCCTGCTTCTTTTTACCCATGTGCTTTGGAGGTAGAGCTGGAAAAGCCTCATACAACTTGCCCAGTCCTTTGCTGCACAGCATTTTTCCCAGTCCAAAAGCTTTGCCCTCTGCTTTGCCAGCGTGCACCAAAATATTATTTGGGGGTGGTTGAACCCCTCTCATGACATTTTAACTTGTACACCATGTAAAAACAGCCAGAAAATGATTGATCTCCATTCCTTGTCCCCATTTCTGGTGGCACAGCCGCCAATCCCGACCCTCAGCAATGCCAGGCCTGTAAGCACGTGGAGTGACACTGGCAGTTTGTGAGGAACAGGTCACACTGCTCTGGAAAGCTGGGTCTCTGTACCCTGATGAATGAAAAGCTTGCTAATATGAGTACATTCACTGGTTTTTCACTTCCAGGAGACATTGGAAATGAAATTCCCCAATATTTCCTACTCTGCTCTGTCCCTCATGAAGGTAAGAGAACTCCAGCACTGAGATGAGCAAATGGGGTCTGTGTCCCTTATTGGTGAATGGTGTGAGCTGGGGGCTGAGTTACCAGGGATTCATTGAAGGACAGAGCTGGTTTCCTACCCTATATGATTTTAACTGTTCCTTGAGCTATAATTCCTCCTGCAGCTGTGGATTCCCCATCCCTGGAAGTGTCCAAGGCCAGGCTGGACAGGGCTTGGAGCACCCTGGGCTAGCAGAAAGTGTCCCTGCTCACGGCAGGGGTTGGAACTGGATGAAGTTTAAGATCCCTTCTGACCCAAACCATTCCATGATTAATTGCTGCAATTGTTGGGTATCATGCTGACTGAAAAGGCCCCCTCAGAATCCATTAAAAAAAGGATGAACACACATCCCTGTGGGAATATTGGCTGGCTGTGGTGAGTAGCTGGAAATGTGCAGACCTGTTCCATGAGTGTTTAGTGTGACCCTTCATCTCTTCTAAGGGATGCCTTCAGATGGACCCTGCAGAGAGGCAGACCTGTGAGCAGCTGCTGCAGCATCCCTATTTTGACAGCTTTAGGGAGGTGGTGGATCTGGGGAAAGAACATGAGAAAACAGCTCGGAAAGCAGCCAGGCTGACTCGGAAGCACAAGCCAAGGGTAAGGTTCCCACAGGATTTCATGTTCTGTGCCTTAGGAGGGGATGGCTCTGCTGTTTGACTCACAGGAGCTGGGCTGTGTAGGGCAGTTTAGGGTGTTGGACTGGTCTTAGTTTTATCCTGAGGAGAAAACAAACCTTCTAGCTAAAGAGTAAATCCATACAAATGGGATGGTGCAGTGCAGCTCCCTGGAGCACTGGGGTAACAATCAGTGTCCAGGAATGTGCATTTCTGACAAAGAGCAGCAGGAGAGCTGAACAAACTGGACACACTTACATGTCTCCTTTAATTTGAGATCTTTTTGGTGCTTTTGAATCCCAAATTAAGGGAGATGGCAAAAATACCCAGTTCCATTTGTAAGTGCTGATGGGACATGATCCCATACTCAGTTCCATGTTACACCACACATGTCTCTGGGTGTCTCTTCAGTTGGAGTTGCCAAGCAAATGTCAAATGTCTCCCTGCCACTTCAGCCTTTCTGGATTCCATCCCAAGTGCCCAAATCCAGCCTCACAATGCAAGTCACTCCAAGAACCACATTCCCCACCAGAGCTGTAAGGCTGAGCTGGTAACAGGCAGGGAGGTTGGAGGTGAGGGATGAAGAACTGCTGCAGTGTGTGAATTCCTGCATCACACTGAGTTACCTCTTTTGTTTCTATGCCATGGGGTATAACAGCAGTGTTCTTCTTGCCCTGGATGACTGGAAGAAATGCCTTTAATGAGTTTTCTGGTTGCAGTCTGGTCGTAGAACCCCAGATCTCTTGGTATGAAAAGAACAGGATTACAGCAGGAATAGTGAAATTTTTCCATATGAAAAAGGCAATGTGTGCTTTATTCTCACTCCAGATGAATACACTGTGTGATTTTTCCTTTAGTTACAGCACCTGCCCCAGCTGACCAGCAGTAACGTTCTCCCAGCTTTGGACAGCAAGAAGCACTGCTGCAAAACACAGAAATCCAACTGCCACTTCCCAAACATCTGACCAGGTGGCAGACTCGGACTTGATTCATCAAAGTTCAAGTCATTTCGGGTTTATAAACGGAGGATTCACAGTGGAAAATTAAATTACTAAATGTCATGACATGTACAAAGTGAGTCCAGCCTGGTGAGAGGCTGCCTGACTGCTCCAGGTAGTTCTCAGCTGCTCCAGAGATACACCTGCTTTACTACTGCACTTAAGAGATCAGAGTATTAAAACTTCTGGTAGTGACTTCACAGGCTCAGACACCAGGAGAACAGACCAGCAATAACCATGTTGTTTCTTTAGTCTTTTCAGAGTTTCTCCTGTGTGTTTCATCCTTGCATTCTGAGGTTGCTTTTATTTGCTGATTTTGACAACAGTGAAGCCACTTGCTTGTAGTTACGGAAATAATTTTTATCAAAATTAATCATGACCATAATCTATAACATTGGCCAGACACAGGCAGGAATTCTGCCTAAGTGCTTATATGGAACAGGGACAGGCTTGTGGAATCTCAGGATGTAATACTGGGTTGATTTTGAATAAAAGAAATGTAGCTGCTTTTTCCAATTTACTGGATGTATTTTACCATATGAAGTTTTGCTGCTGGGCAAGGAACATCCTTTTGTACTTGAAACTAAAACCCAACCTGAAACTGTGTTCTCCACACATTCTGTGTTCCACAGCAGTCAATCCATTTCAGTGGGATAGATGCCTTCTGCCAGGAGGGGGAAACCAGGAGGATCAGGCTCTGCTCCCAGGGAACAGGGACAGGAGCAGAGGAAACAGCCTCAAGCTGCACCAGGAGAGGTTTAGATTGGATATTAAGGAAAATCCCTTCATGGGAAGGGCTGTCCAGCCCTGGCACAGCTGCCCAGGGCAGTGCCAGAGTCCCCATCCCTGGAGGGATTTAAAGGCCCTGTGGGATGTGGCACTTGGGGACATGGGTCAGTGTTGGGGGAATGGTTGGATGATCTCAGAGAGCTTTTCCAACCTCAGCAATTGTTTGATTCTCCTGTTTATCAGGAGTGGTGGGGATGCAGCTAAAGAGCTGCACAGAACTAATGGAGTCCCTGTCAGCACACAGCAAATACGTGCACCAGAGTGTACCCAGGAGCTGCTGCTCCTGCACAAACAGCCACATTCCAGCACTGAGCAGCTGACCCTGCCTGCCTGTCAGTAACACCAGACAACAGGAGTCAAAGTGTGGAGGACACAAACAAGGCCCATGACCTTTTATTGAAGCACCTCCCACCGAGTGGGCGGGATTCTCTGGGAATGAACAGCCCTGACCGCGCCCAGCGCTGCAGCTTCACTCCCCACTGTCACTTTGTTCCTGGGCTATAAAATAGCTGAAAACTTCTCACTGAGGTACTAACAGCTCCCTATAAACACGGCAAACAGATGGCTATGTACATCTGCCTTCTCTGCTGCTGATCCACTATTTAAGCTTAATAAAACTTCAGTGCATAATTTCTCAAAAGGTCACATACAGCTTTTTAGGCTGGACTGGGAGAGCTGAGCTTATTTCCATACCTGGCAATAGAGCAGCATCTACAATTTCACTTATGCAACATGTGATAAATACTAGGAAGTCACATCTCAGTTACGTGCCGTCGTGTTTATTCCAAATCCAGCTCCAGCTCCAGGTTGGGCAGCGCCTTCTGAAGGGCATGGAAGGTCATTTCCTTCTGTCTGATTCCAGGAAGGTCACTCAGATACAAATACTCAAGGTTCCTGTAAATATTTAGAAAGAAAATCAGCAACTACTATTTAACTGTTGACAGAGAAATTGGAGAAAGGATTATTTCGCCACAGTCACTTTGAGTATTTTAAATGGTGACTGGTTCTAATGGAAGTTTTTTATGGAGGGAGTGTTTGAGGTTTTTAGCTGCAGAGGTGCAGCACCCAACTGCTCCCCATGACCTTGGGGCACAAGAGGAGCATCCCCACACATTGGGAACAGCCAGAGTCCAGCCCTTCCACCCCCACAGGCCCAGCACTGCCAGGGAGCAGCGTGCCGGTGGCTCACGTACATCAGCTTGTGCAGGGCAAGGATGCCTTTGTCTGTGACATTGCCACAGGAGATGATCTTCAGCTGGAGGAGACTCTTCTGCAGGTTGTTTGTCTCGCTGAGCCTCTGCAGACACTCGTCCTGTATGTACATGCACTTCTCCAGCTTGATGTCTGTAACGTGCTCCAGACCATCTGGGAACAGAACAAGGATGTGCTTCAGAATGCCAGGACCAGCCTGGGCTGGTTGTTAAGTTCTGCCTCCAAAACCACCCAGCAACACATGCCCTAATACACTGGGGCTGCAATGAATCTCCAAAGCCCCTCTGTGGTGCTTCAAATAAATGAAAGCCCTGGGGTTTGTATCCTTTTGGTTTGTATCCTATCAGCTTTGACATGGGCACGTCACAAAAAAACTACAAGTCTGGGTGATAAACAAAGACTCTGACACAGAAACATGCTAATGCTGGAAATTCAGGGGCCCCTGCTATGAAAAAATAAAACTGTTGCCCATTTTGGCTTCTGTTACTTAAAGGAGACCTGAAACAATTTTTTAATCTTTTGTAAGAAACCAAGTGCTTGTTTTTTGTCTTTGAAGACATCTTTTATATATATATATGCTTGGAGAACAAGCAGAATTGTGACTTTAGAGACACCAAAATCATTGCTTGGTGTAGAAGAAAAAGAATATTTATAGTGCTTTCTGCTGCCAACTATCCAGCTACAAACTCACTGAAGTTCATGGCTCTTCCTTAGTGCTATGGACACTTCAGGCAAGGGCTGATGAACTTCCTAATCACACACCTCCAGCAAAACCCTAGGAGCTCATAAATGTTTGTAGAGCCACTTTAAAACCACAGAAGATTTATCTGTATATTGCTAAGGAATGAGAAAGTGAGGCCGTAACTGATACTTTGCTACTGAAATGAAGGATGTTACGTTACCCAGATAGTCAAATCCTCTGTACATGATGCAGGAGTCGGTGGCATTGATTGCTTCTATCTTGTACTTGCCCAGGGGCCCCGTGGGGAGCCCGTTGTAGTCGTGCTGCCACTTGGGAGAGCCCCGGTAGCGCACCTCGGCCCCGCAGCGCAGCAGCCACTCCGAGGCCGCCCGGTCGGGGCCCACGGCTTGGATCCGCTCGTAGTCCACCCTGCCACGACACAAAGAGCATCCACAGCGTGGCAGAGCTGCTCCCTGGGCAGGAATAAAGCTCCACAGCAAGGGGGTGGGTGGGAAGAAGGCAGAGAACTAAGGATGAGATTGACTGGTTCACGTGTCATTGTTTGGATTGTGCTG
>WBMV01004694.1:375-99672 GCA_013396655.1 Campylorhamphus procurvoides
AAAAAAAAAAAAAAAAAAAAAAAAGATAAAAACCCCTCTGAATGCATTTAGTAAGCTTAAGACACTAATCAGTATTACATTGAAATACCTTTTATGAGGAAGAAGATTTGAATAACCATAGTGCCAGGTTTTGGCAGGTGGCCCACCAGCCCTCCCTGCCTGGCATCAAGGAGCTTTCATGGCACAGAACAAAATGTTTTAGTGGCAGACAAATCTTACTTCGCTAACAGTTAATATTAGGTGGCAAAATATCCTAACAGAAAGGGGCTACGTTGAGCAAAGTGTTTTCCAATATGCACAGCAGTTTATGGGTGCTGCTATCTGGGTGTGTATTTACACATCTGCAGATTTTAACCAACTCCCCTGGCAGTCAACACCAAGCCTGCCATGGAGGCAGAGAGAGCCATGTGATTGTCTGGGGACAATGCCAGCACACAGCTCAGGAGCCACCAACCAACCAAAAACATCTGAAGCAAATCGTACAGTTGTACTTTTATTTGGACATTTTCCAGTGATAGCTATTAGGCTACAGTTTTTATGATGCATACATTTACTAAGTACAACATCAGACACTACAACAGATCAGAGCTCAGGTCATCCTGACAATGTTTTGTTTTTCGTCTATGTACTGTAGTGGCATCGAGTGAAAACCTATGTTTAAAGGCTTTTATTTATCACATGGAGTATCAGCATCTTAAAAACCCGAAGTGTTTACTCATAGTTTTAGTATGGTATTTGAAATGTGTTCAGCTTAAATCACAAATTACATATAGACCTTCAAATTGCAAATGCTGGTGTTACCAAGTTGGGAACAAATGCTACTGGATATCAATCCACTTTCAAAAATGAAGTTGATCCTATTTTTTTCTGTGATAGTCATTTAACAGACTTCAGCACTTCCATGTTCCATCCCAGATTGATGTGTGAGAAGCAATTTTTCAAAATTTGGATAGAAGACTGTGTCCTAAACATCAGAATAAAATGATCACTGGAATAAAAATACACCAAACTGAATGAGGTAATTATTGTGCAAAATCTCTAGAATAACTGTATATAATTCTAAGGGGTCATTGACAAGTATTTTTCCAGCATCTGATAAAATCTATCATCTCAATAGATAATAAATTAAAATATAAAAGATATGTCCACATTAAAAGAGCATAACAATGATTCAAAGGAAAAAAAAAAGTTGGTAAAATAATTCTGCATTATATTCCATGGTTAGAGATTTTAGACCTAAGGTGAAAGATATATTATACACTGACACTAAAATTTTACTTCTGAAAAGTGCATGAAAAATACTGCCATGTAAAATGTTAGATGAATTACCAACTACACAACTATTCCAACTCAAGAATATTTTCCTTTAAAACATGTCAAGCAGCATATACTTTTAATGTGATATAAAAGTAATACCAGTCAAACCACTGAGTTTAAGGATAATACCTATAAATTACTAAACACTACTTCTTCTTTAAGGAAACGATACAATAAGGCTTTTTACAGGTAAACAAACTTAAAAAATAAAAATACATTGAGGCATACATTTTAAACACTAACGCTTAAGTAGTGGATACATTTCCTGATCTACAGTATGAACATACTGTTATGCCAATTGTTTGTTTTTCAATAGGAGAAAAAAATTTGTAGGTCAGCATGTTCTCGTGTATTTTCTTTCCTAACCCTGTTACTGGATGTGAAGGCTTTCCTATTACATTCTCACAAGTACAGTACCCCTAACAGTCTGAAAACTACCTTATACCTTATTTGGAGCCACTTAAGAGTAGCTGTAGTTTCAGAAATCGAGTATTATTTTAAAAAAGACTGTTTGGTATACCATGCAGAGGAAAACAATCTAAATCATTTAGCAAAGATCATTTTAAACATTTTTGCAATGCAGTCATAGGTTCTTGGAAGTACTGGCATGATCCATCAAATGTAATATGGGCTGTACAATTTGAAAATAAGATGACATGAGCATCTTAAAATGAAACTGACAAAGTTTAGGTTGTCTTTACATCTGATTTTAGCAACCAAACAGCATGTCTGCCTCTCAAGCAAAACAAAACTGAAATGTTTTGGTTTGCTTAATAGCAATATTTTTTCTGTGAGTTTGCAGGCAAACAGATTAGTACCAGTTTAATAGTGCACCTCTAGATTATTTACCAATATTTTAGGAGAAATGAATGTTAATGTGAAGATGCTAATTATTATAATATATTAAAAATATTGCACAATGCAACTGAGCAATGTGTGTGGCTTTTTTTTTTTTACCTGTATATTTGAGCCATACACCACAGAACTGGAACCTTAAGGAAGGCTTCTGCTGCACATTGCGAAATGTCAATTCTGAATACAAGACCCAAGATGTGTGAGACAGAAAAATCTTTCCCATAAGATGTGCAACATCCAAAATAACTCAGTTTCTCATTATGCACCCTGGATTTCCAACCATTAAATCAGCATGAATCATAGTCAAATGACAGCATCATAGTCAAAACCTACTTCACATTCTTGTTAGTCAGCCTTTCAAAGAATGAGAGCCTTAGGCTACTGCAGAAATTTCCCATTAAAGTTTTTCCTCTCAAATTCCAGTCTGAAAGAAGACTTTTCTTTTTGTTTTTTAAGTGGCAACAAACCGAGAGATTACACTGAAAATACACATTGTCATCTCTGGGGTCTACAAAAAACAACATTAGACAGACTATATAACCTAATTAAGTACTAAAATCATTACTGACTTCTGATCATTTGTTTCAAGATTCTGTATTTTTAGCTAACTACTTTTAAAAGTAACTAGTTTAAAAATAACTAAACATATAATTTCCAGTGTGCTACTTGTGCTTAGTTACCATTTTCCTCTACAGGTGTTATTTGATACCATTGTGCAAAAACCCAGTTAAAATAACAGACTAAAACAGACTGTAAATAAGGTTGACAACAAAAAATGAAGTATCTTATTTTTAGTGCTTAGTATGATACTGTTGTACATTTGAAAGAACAGACGAATATGCAGCAGCGATTTAGTATGTTTAGTAAACCACAGTACTAACAAAGGAACACCTAAGTTACAGCATATAGTGAGCTGTAAGACTTATCACTACAACTTATGTCAAACTCACATAAATGAGGAAGTGGTTTAAGAAACAATTTTATGTATTGCCAGTTTGTGTTTTCCCATTCCAGTTTTTACAAATTAAATGTAACAGGCTCCCAAGTGACTGTGTATTCTACTACAAAATGCCTTACTTTCAAGTCTTCCATGGTCAGTACTGTGACTGTCCTATTGGTCCCTGCCTATGAGAAGATTACATATGGAGTTTAATTTACACTATTTAAATATGTTACTAAAGATCTAAAAATGTCTCTAGACAGCTGAAGACACAATTTTTGTCCAAGCCCGATTTCCATACTCTGGAAGTCCTCAGAAATGCAGTGACTGAGCACAAACCCACATCTTTCTATTAGCCTTCAGTCTGTGGTGCTGTTGTGCAGTTTTCCAGCTACCTTAACTACAGATCTGGGCTTATATAGGCTGTTTGTTCAGAAAATGTGTTTTTAGTGGCTCACTATGTTTTAACAGGTAAAGATATCAGGCAACTGGTTGGCCCTCTAACACTGACGGTACATCCTTGAGATCAGACACGTGATATGAAGCCCAGGCCCAAGCTGGCTGGGATCTGAATGGTTTCTAATGCCAGAGAGGATGGATTAAATGGAAAAGTAACAGGAAAGATGTGCTTAGCATCCATGAGCAACTGAGGAGAGTCCTTCCTGTCTCGCAGACGTATCTGCAAAGATAAGAAAGTGATTACATTAGCACTTAGCCACCTCATTGATAATAATCATATTGCAAAGTGAGAGTATTTCATCTGTGCTTATAGATACACATGCATACAAACACACACTCTACACTAACTTGAGACAACACATTTACAACAATTGTGCCATTAAACTGTAGTTATTTTCATTGGCTTTGGTTCTGCTTATCTTCCCCTTACAATGCAATCTGAAACTATTTAGATTCCTCGTAAAAGGAAGATTTTGCCCAGTATCTGGTAACAGTGTCTATTCAGTAAGTAGAATTACAGTTTTATCTCAGTTCTACCCTCTCAATTTCCCTTATTCTGCTAAAAATGTAATTTAACTTCCAACAGACCAGAAAGATCAGAATTGTTTCCTTTATTTTGCTCTACTGCCCGCTTTTCTTCGGAGTTTTCACAACTTTTTATTTTCATCAATATGGATAAAACTAGAGGAGGTATATTAAGAACTTTGGTATGAACACAGGCCTCAGTTTTCAAAGCAGCTGGAACTTCTCATGCAGACACAGGTCTGACTAAAATAAATTTGCATATATAAAGTGTTACTGCTTGAAAAGTTGGCATACAAGTGTGTTTATATACACAAAGATGTATAAGCACATAAATCTCTCACCTTCCAGAAACCTCATACATCCTGACAGGGAAACTAACATTTTCATGCAAATCTGAAGGCAGCAACTTGTGATTGCTGGAAATTTTAAGGCTGACATCACTTTTTCAACATAGCTAAAAAGCACTGTTTAATTCATATTTCTGAATGCATTTCAGGATGCAAGCTATTCTGGCTCATCAGAGGTTTTCTTAGAGATAGTGAAATGATTTTTGATGAAAAGGTATAGACGTACCTGTATTGCACGTATAAACGATACCAAGACTCTCTCTTCAAACTCATTAACTGGAGTATACAAATTCAGAACTTTTACAATCTGTGAAGAAGAACAATCACTATTAGGTTAATTTTACTGATCAATGAACAGCTGGATCCATGGTTAATAATAACGTAAGTTTTAAATTAGCTATTTAAAACAGAAAATTATTTACAAGTATCTGCTATTTTTTGCTTTATCGATTCATACAGAAATCTATCACCTGCTATGTTATACAACTGTCTCCTTCAGAACATGTTCTTTGGAACTAGAAACTAAATTTCTGCAAATGTGTGGAAAATACTAATGATAGAAAAATCATACAAGAATGAACTGATGGTTTTCCTACTCCACCCTCCTCCCTGGAAACATGATGTATTTCTCAAAATTCATAATTTCGACACTGCAATTATGACTTTCTATAGTCTTACAACTTACTATTCTTCAAGAGAGTGAGCTATTTCTTTAAAAATATGGCTAAAATCACCAAGGGCAAGAATTGCATCACAAAGACTTTAAATAATAATATGGGTTAAACTTATAAAGTTTAAAGATTTCAAGCACGTGGAATTCCAACTTCTTATTCAGTAGAAAACTAAGAGATTTTCCAGTAATGTGAATTACTAAATCAAAATAGCTGTATCAATGCAACTGCTAGTGCTGACACCATCATAAAAGAAATAGAGAAAGTTCTTCGTTTTCCTGGTGAGAATTGTTCAGTAAGCAAAGATGCTTGGATCCATTTATTCCTGTACAAGCTCTATGCAAATGCAGCTAGGTTTAAAAAAATAAAGGTGCAACTGATCTGTACAAAATCTAAGCTTTCATAAATAGACATCTGTTTACTGAAATCCACTTGATTCAGCCTTCTAATGGGTACAGTAACTTAACACTTTTGTTTGCAGACTCGGAGACAACAGCTCTGTTTGAACTGTCCATTAACTTCACTGGATACTAACTCTGATGGCAGAAAGATCATTTCCTAGGATCTCAGACAGAGCTGTCTGGAGTACAGAGACATCTCTGCATGAAGAGTTTTCTCAGAGGATTTTCACAAACAGAGACTATGTATAGTACTACACCCTGAACAATCTATTGAGCTCCCTCTAATTTGTTCAAAACTTATCTTGAACCTCAGACCTCAAAAGGCTCTGGTCCCTTTTCTACCCCTCTGTTTCAGTTGCACTAATGCAAAATGAAGTAAGAACCCTCTGGTCCATGTGTAGTGGCAGGCAGGAACAAACACCAAGAGAGCAAAGCTGCTCAAGAGGGACAGCAGGACAGACAACGAGCGTTTGCTCACCTGGGCAGTAGTCAGTGCATTGCACATTGAACAAATGGCTTCTGCATCTTCATCTGTTTTCTTTTTTACTTGCAACAACTGTGCAGCCTGGATGAGGGGTTCCAGTGTTTCTTTAGCCCCACTATTCATCAAATTTTTATCTCGTAGCCATTCTTCCAGTTGACTCACGTTGTATCTGTACAAAGAGGTAAGAGTATCAAGACATCAATGCTTGATTATGCTAAATGGAAAACGTGCAATTTCTCTTTCCCAGTGTTTCTTTTTTGTCCTTACATGTTTTTTCTTCACATTTGCAATTTCCTGTGATTTTGTCTTCACACTCTTTTCTTTTGATTAAGGCAGGTAATTTTGATTTTTGTAACAGTTAGAAACTGTGGTCAAAGACTTTCACTGACTAGTTTTTCCCATTTGTTTCTGTTCCTATTAATTGCAGGAACGTGACAAGTATAAGAAGAAAGGCAAATGAGATTTTGGTCCATGTTGAAGTTCAGTGAGGCTTTGTGGGTCACTTTAAGGACTGGAATGCCCTGGCTAAAATTCCTGACAAATGCCAGTAGAATCCACTAGACAACTGATGCTAAAATGATTAAGATGACTTTACCTCAGGATCCAGCAGACTAGTGTGGATGAACAGCTACTGACTGTACCACTGGTATACAAAAAAATGCAGCCGGTATGATTGCTATTCCTCTCTAAAAGCTGAGAAAGCAATTACCAACATTTCACCTACAGTTCTGATTCCTACTTGAGGAAGAAGTTTCTTTTGTTTTGCTTCTACCACATTTACTTGAAAGTCAGGTGAGATTTGGCCTAAATCAACCAAGCTCTTTTTAACCGAACTTCACAAAATCATTTTATCAGCTTCTGCAACTGTTTGTGTGTGGAAAAATAAATATTCCAGATGTATCTGTGGTTCCGTCAAGATGACGTTCAACAGTGCCAAGAGTTCACTACAATTTTCAGCAGTGCATTCAAGAAAAGTATAACAAGCTCTCCCACCTTATCTGCATTCCTTTGCTCCACGAGCACATGTCCTTGCGCAGGAGAAGGTTGTTTAGTGTTACGGCCCCAATGATGTAGAACATCTGCTTGACAACCTGTTTGATCAGCTCTGGATCCATCCCATGCTGACACATCACCGAATGGAAGGAGTTCAGCTGCCGAATGATGGAGTCCAAAGTGTAGGTTCCTTCATCAGCAATGCTGGATGTTCTCTTCCGCAGCCCTGTCGGTTTCACCCCTGAGACACCTTGGATAGTCTCGTGCTCCAGCATCCCTGAAACTGCATTTGATGGACAACATTATTATAATGACTGAAAATTGCTGATACACAGATGTACTGTGGAAGAGCAAAACAGAAAGACCAGGACGGGCTTTCTGCTAGCCACAGTTTACCATTATTTCCAGAAATTATGTGTCCCACAATTCGGTTCTGCAGAATCTAAATTGACAGTGTTTTTAGAAAGATTCCAGCACGTGTATTTGAAAGAAAAGTCTAACTCTAGCTCAGCAAAGTACTTTTTTCCTTCTAGGGTCATATGAAGAGCAGAGTCAGCAAACTAAGAGTTGTCCCATTCTTCTAAATGTTGTGATTGGAAAGCATAATGAAAATTTCTGTGAGAGTACTGTCTGAACAGAAAATGATAAGTAATTTTAATGAAAAAAAATCTCTGAATGTGAGGTTCACCAGTGCTGGCTATTTAATTCCTCATTACTGCACATAATAAAACCTAATTTTTTTTTTCCATATTAAGTTCAATTATGAGTTAAGGTCTAATTTTTCCATGATATATTTCCCAACAGACAGGGCAACACATATCAGGTCGTCCTGACAGATTCTTTCTGCAAATGCATGATTTATGACAAGTATGAATAAGGTATTTTGATTTATTCTGTCACTGCCAGAAGGACCAATCACAGTTCAATTTTTCATCCAACCCAACCTGTCTTTGTCATGTATGAACAGAATACCACAAGAACTATTAATGAAACTCTATTGGTTAGGAAGAAATACAAGATATGTATATTACTACCACCACAATTTCCATTTTGGTACCATGTTGTGAAGTTTAAGGAATTCAACTTTCCCTTACCAATCATTGGTTGCAGAATATTTTCCAACACTCGGACAAGTTGTTGGTAGATCTGAATAGCCAAGTCACTCAGCACTTGTCTGTATTCAGCTAAATCAAAATTAGTGAGGCAGTGTTCATTTTGACGAGGTGTATTATGCTTCATAAACCCCTGAATTCATAAAACAACAGAAATTGATGCTTCAATGTAGTACAAAAATATTACACAAACTCAGTACTTTCATTTTTTTTCATGCAACTACAAATAATATCTTTAAAACAACAGTCACAGCCCCAAACTTTAATTTGGAACATCTTGATTGAGACTAATGCTAGGATTTGCTTTATGACTGTGATGTCCACACCCCACTCCAGCATGGGCATTCTCACCTGGCCAGTTATGGTCAAAAGCCCAGTTAAGTTTGAAAAAGGAATTAGGCACTCCACAGCCTCCAAATGTAAACTGGTCTGCCATACCATGGTTAAAGTTTAATTTTAAAGATATTAAAAATACAGCTTTTTTCATAGGGAGTGCAGTGAATTATTGTTAAACAACATAATGGTAGCAACCAGATTCCTCTACTTAATCTGAGTTGGCACTTTTGTGAGCACAATGTCATGTAGCCTCTGGGCCCCCAGCCTACAATAAAGGGAAGCTGGTTCAAATCTTCCCATGCTTTCCACTGATGTTGCCACCAACATTCCAGAAGGTGCAGCTATTTCAAGAGACTTTGACTAGATTTTGAGATATTACAGTGGTTTGCTAAAGAGCAGTGCTGACCAAAGTATTGGAGAGCAAGAGACACCAGAGTAGGAGCAGTGCTTACCTCTTCTCCACTATACTGCTTCAAACAGTGCAAAAATCGGCAGGTGTTTGAGAGCCAGAAGGACACTGTTTCAAAGTCATCTCCTCTTTTCTGAAGATAAAAACAAACACAGTTCAACAAAGACTAGTAGGAGGAGTAAAATAAAAAAATGTTAGATAAACAATTAAATGCTTAAAATACACTTTCTTGTAGCTACTCATTCTGATGTTTTGCAAAACTATGTGTTTCAGTAGCGTATTAGAAAAACAAGTTTTCTGGCAAAATACCACCTATCACCCTCCCTATCTTCTGCACTATATTTCAAGAACTTTCAGAATATGATTTCCTCCACAGATATGATCTTTCTGTGTTTCACAGACCCAGCCAAACTGCTCTATGAAGAAATCAGAGGGCAATGTGACTGTACTCCCCAACCCCCATTCTGTGGCACAATGACTCCTGTGAAGAGCCCGACGGGAAGGATGGGAATGATACAGAGGCATCAGGAGGCACAGAGAACAATTCAGTTTTGATGAATGTCACTTACACCATAACCATTTTGGCAGCCTGATATGGAAAACAAAACAAAACAACAGCCCCTTCTCACCAAGGATCACAGGATCTAGTATATGCTGTGTAGTTCTAGATCTCCACAGCATAGATTCCATTCACTTAAAAATGTTCAGAAATTCCTATGCATATCCAAGCTCCGTCATGAAATGTTTTTTCAAAACATGTAGCTTGATTAAAGGCTTGGCTTTTGAACATCTGCCTCATTTGAAAAAATTAAAAAAACTACATAAGCATAAAGCATATTTATGTCTTAATAATGCCTTCAGGATACACCTGGCCTAAACTCTCCTAGCCAACTCATTGCAAAGACGTTGGGCAGTAACATATTATCATCATTGTAATCTGTAGGTGAAGCAAATAAGGGAATCTGTTAACCAAAACTAAAAATGAAACTGTTTAATTAAATGCTCTGGGGAAGATGAACACTCATTTGGCAAACTTTGACTACATCCAAAACTTTATTATAAGCATACCTTCAGAGGAGAGAGACTATTCAAAACAAAGGAAGGTAGTTCTTTTCCCACTAATTCAAAGCATTTCTAGTATTATATGGATAAAATTCCAGCAATGTGATTTTCTGCTTTTTAAGACAACTCTTGTGACTTCACTGATCAGAAATCCAGAGCCAATTACTTGAAAGTCTTTCCCTCATTCCTCTTACATAAAACCAAAAGCAAATTTAAATTAACATTTTTCTAAACCAAGCAGACTAACTAACCTTTAGCACTTTTTTGATGCCATTGATAGTGGAAGTCAATAATGACCGCACTTTTTGGTCATCATTAAGGTAATCTGCATGGCGGACACACATGAACAAAATATATGCTGGTAATCCTGGAATCAGGTTGACAGCTACCCCACGTGGTTTCAGCTCTTGGGAAAAACAAACACACATTGTTTAGTTAACTTATGAGGTAATTTCAACCTCTCCAGCTAATAGCACATACATACATATATCTATATATATATATAGATATATATATACATATGGCCAGTGAAAACTCAGAGCAAAACTAAAAGCCACTTTCTTGGTAAAATATCAAAACAGAATAAAAACACTTAACTGCCTCCTAAAAAATATGCAGACACTTTAATATGTATATACTCACCAGGAAGGAAAGTTAGATTACAATAGACATTTAGGAATTTTAGATAAACTGAACACTGTCAAAATCAAAATAAGCTATTCATTTCCTAATGCAAATTCTGTGTTCTTATCATTCATTTTTCAGAGCATTTGCAAGCAAAGGCAGCCACAAATGAGAAAGATGCTTACCTAAAATAAGATTCTTGACAAGTTTTTGTTCATCCTCCTTCTTATATTCTAACATCCCTTGGAAGTCCTTTTCTTTCCGTGGAATGTTGACTGGACGAATAGGCTCATCAATGATTTGTCCAGGTGATATGTTCTCCATCTGGCCCACTTCAGAGAGAGAGGAAAAAGAAATTGTATTAGATTTTCCAGTGAAACCAGTGCATACCAGAGACATTTCTATGACATTTCTAAGGAATGTCCTGGCTCCAGCAGGACAGGGGAGAGAATATAAAGAGCAAAAGTGAGAAAACCTGTGGGTTAGATGAAGGTGGCTTAATAGTGAAGGAAAGGGGAGGGAGCGAGGCAGGAAGCAAAGCAAAGGCAATCACTCATGACAACCCCCCATCCCCAGGGGACTGATGCGCAGCCAGTCTCAAACAGCAGCTACCTTGTATGCAAAAACCCCCTCTTCTGCTTCCTGATATCAGGAGGTATGGAATATGGAATATTCCCTTGGCCAGTTTGGGTCAGCTGTGCCCCTGTGCCCTCCCATCCCCAGCACACTGAGGGGGCAGAGCAGGGAAAAAGAGAAAACCTTGACACTGTGCCAGCTCTGTTCAGCAGCAGCCAAAACACCGGTGTGCTCCCAACACTGTTGTAGCCTCAAATCCAAAATACAGCATCAGACAGGCTGCTATGAAGAAAGCTAATTCCATCCCAGTCAGATCTAATAAATCTTTCTAAGTTAATCAGGCAATAAATACAGATAAACTATGTTTTCAGAAACATTTTCCCACTCTATATTATGTATGAATATTACTGTGATCTTGTCCACAGTAGTAACCACACAATATTGAAAGACCTTAAAAAAACCCCAATGTAGTTTGAGCAACTAACCTTCACATTCAAAGGAAAACTGGGTAAATTATTTCTGCCTGGTTCATATTTAGCATTGTTTTTGTCTTGACATAACCAGATACTGTCTTTGAGTATACAAACAGCCCAGGAAACATTCCTTTATGTTTAAATATTTTCTGCCTTCAGAGAAACATCAATCTCCATTTCTCATTGCTTCAAAGTAAGACAAGTCTTGTAAAGGTTCACAAAGGAACACACAGAGCTCTGAGTGTACCTCCTGTTTCAGCAATCAGCAGAGGCTAATGCTACTCAAGCCCTCAAGCCCTCATAACTGCTAAAACAGATGAAGATGACAATCAGATCACAAAAAGGAAGCCAAAATATTTCTCTTTCTCTCAAAATATAAAAGTACCTTCAAGTTCACCGATCTTCTTAGCAAATACTTTCAACTGTTTCTTTAACTTGCGAACAGTTTTGTCCTGCTTTTCCAGCTGCTCCATTAAATCCTGTAAATTGAGAGAAAAATGTGAGAAAAATCCCGTAATGCACGTCAGAGACAAAATCAGTGCTGTTAGAATTACGACGCATTGAAGAAAGCTGACAGAAGTGCCATCCTCTGGCTGAGGGTTGCAAGCTGGTGCACTGCCTATAACACAAGCCAAATATTGCAAATATTATTGTTATGTGCAGCATGACAGAGGCAAAGCTCTTAGGCAGGTAGATTCTGCAGACACTCAGAACTAGGTCAGTTCTTACAGCAGAAGATATTTTGCTGCAAATACATCTTCCTAATGCTTCCTCCCTGCTCTTCCAAATGCCCCATGGAAATAATTTTCTTTATTATTTAACAGCTATCCTGAATTTCTGCATCATTTATTCATGCCTTCAGGACTGACTCCTTATTCAGGCCTATCCATGCTGTGAGATGATAAGAGAGAGATTTGCAGAAAGACCGTAACTTGCACTCAAATTTACCAAAACCAAAGATCCAAACATGTATCACTTATTGTGACACTCTGGTATTTCCCTTGATGTTATCACACTTCTCTACACCAAAACTGGTGTCTTACATCTTTTTATTCTGTACCTGAACAATATCTAGCATCTGAAAGTCCTACTCTTGCAATAAACCTGTATTTTACTTTCGAAGATCCCTCAGAAATCTATCTTTGAATAATTCTGTGACATATTTATTGTAGTACATTCACAAAAAAATAATGGTAATAAAAAACAGGGAGTCTCTCCAAAGGAAGCAAAACCTCAGGCTCCAAAAACCTGAAAGTCATTCCATGTTAAGTGTTGGAAAGAAGCTTGAAAGAAGAATCTCATAAGCATGATGATTCATGGCACTGGTAAGAATATAAGGGATCATGAACTCCTTGCATCAGAAGCATCATCTGGGAAACTACACCTCTCCTAAAGGATTGAAAAATTTTAGGGTAGCATGGGCAATAACTTAAAATTAGGCACAAATTGTTCTTAATCATGTAGCAAAGAGTTTACAACCTAATATAATGTACTTGAACAGTTAAGATATTAGGCCTGTTGACCAATGTTTCACATCCAAAGGAGTATTCAATTTTGCAACAGAAATCCTGTTAATAACACAATATACTTATTGTCAGATATAACAATTGTTTCTGAAATGAATAAAAAAATAAATTTGAAACAGTCTGTTGAACTTACATGTATCAGTGAAGGGATATGATTTCAGAGCAATCAGCATGTGACTAGGAATAAAGTTCTTTCTGTAGTTCCTCTAAACAAACTGAACAGATTTCACACCTTATTAAGATCTGGAAACTCACAAATTATATTCTTTCAAGATTACATATGGTGCTATCTTTATTATGGAAATATTATTTCCAATTTGCATTTTTGAAAAATATTAAAATAAGAACAAACTGAGGCTATGCCTGCATTGCTGGCGTTATTCACCTTGGTAAGGACCTGTGTGATCAGTCCTCTTCTTTGATGAACTGAATTTACATGCATCGAAGTTTTAAGCCAAAGAATAGTTTTGAAAATTGAGCATCTTTTGCACCATGCACCTCTTTTTCAGGGCAATATTAAGTAGTATTCAAAAAGAAAAGGCTTTGCTCACAGTGCAGGACTTGTATTAGTAACAACACTGTGCATCAAAAAGAGAGACAGATTACACAAAGGACACTAAGACTAACAAAAAAAGCAGTGAGGGGAGTAATTGGCATCGTGAAGCTCTCTGCAGGGGGATTTCCTCTGAAAGGGAGAAGAGGAGGCAGCCTGCTTCAGAAACAGCAACCGAGACAACAGAGAAAGAGGGTTCACGTGATCTACATACAATCATCCGCTTGTAAAGGGAAATCCGGTACAACTGATACTTCTTGGGATCATCTGCATACAACTCCTCATAAAACTGTAAAAATAGGTACAGGATTGTTTTTCGCCCTCCCTTTGAGACACTGAAACTTCAGTAAGCACTATACAGATTAAATTGGAATAAAACAAGATCAAGTAATCTCTTATTTTTAGGAAGTCTAGGCCTTAGTTGTGGCGCTCATCTCAGCACCTCCCAGAGAGAAGCTGATGTAGATGAGTTGCAGAACAGTCAGATCTTTTAAAAATGGGCTGTACTAGCACTATGAAAGCCTGGAATATAACCTTTGTGAGAACCAGGACAGGACATTTTCTTATGCTAATCAAGATGGGATTGCAGTGAACACTACAATTCTAATATGACATCTGGAAAGCTCGTAAATTGTTTCCACTCCAGGGCTAGGAGTGGAACAGAAACATACACCCATCTTGGAGTGGACTTGCAATACTCAAACATCAGAAGTGAAATACTAAGAAATGAGTCTATATTTAACAAGTAAAATTACATTCAGTGTATTTGAAAACAAAGAGAACTCCTGTGGGATATAATTACATGACTGTGTGTTGTCTTGAGAACACAAAATGTGATGAGGTCTCCTGGGGGGGAAAAAAGGCTAAAAAGTGTAACGTGACTCAGCAGCAGGAGGGAGCTGTCTGAGACAGAAACATTCACCATTTACCTTTGCCAGTGGGAGACTGCTGCTGCTGCTGAGGCAAACTTATAATCTACTTTCAATAAGTTTTTCAACATCTATTAGCTGAATGATCTGATGCTTTCCTCAAAATCTTTGGTATTAAGACAAGAGCTTGACAATGATAACTTCTGTAATGTACGTAAGCAGGAAACACTACATCTTGGCTTGCTTGGAGGGAGCAATGACACTCACAGCTAGGACTTTTCTTGCTGAAGTAGCATGTTTCCCTTTACCAATAACAAGCCAAGCATATCCCAACACAAGCCCCTTTGGAAAATTTCTCCAGAAATTAAGTAGCCTAAGCATGATGAACATACTCCTTTGTGGGGAAGGGCAAGGAGTTTCACCCAATCCTTCCTTCACACAAAAATGTTGTGCAGTAAATGAGGAATACCAGTATTAGCTAAGTGACTTCTAGCCAAGTTCCTTTTTCTCTATTTCTATTTTCAAAATACACTGAATAGCTGGAGCTCATAACACAGTGGATTATCTGTGTAGCTTCAAGCAGTGAGGAGAGAAATGGGAAGAAAAGTGACCTTAAATAATTAAAGAATTACATCAGAGTTTTTCAACAAAATAAAAAACGAGCATATTTTGAGCAAATATCACTCCTTGGCACTATAGTTTCTATGACTTTGCTGGATATCAAAATTCTATTTAGCTGTCATTAAAATCATCAGTTGAAAGCTGGGATCCACAAGCTTTCTCCATGCCCCAAACTTCCAACACCATTCCTGAAACATTATTGTCTCACGAGCAATCATAAGTCTCTCTCTCCCATTAGCTTACATACAAAAAACCCCACTATCCCTGTGCAATTTCTTTTACAGGAAGCTGCCTTCTCCAAAGTGATAAGAACCTAAAGGTGTGGCAAGTCAGCAAGTCCCTTGGCTGACTGCAGCATCATTTCTCTTACCAAGTTCTCATTAGTCAGCCGGGTGATCTCATGCTGCAGACTGGCCTCAATGCGGGCCTCTGGAGGCAGCTGCAGGTTCTGGGCCAGGAGCTGCTGCTGCCGATTGTTCTCCTCCTTCAGACTTTGGATCTCACCTCGCAGTGACTCCAGTTCGTTCTCGTGGCTCTTCTTCTGCGACTGAAGCTGAGACTCCAGCAGCCTAAGAAAGTTGAGCAATAGTTTGTGTGAACACATTTGGAAAGTTACATCCCCAATTCTCAGAGGGAGTGTAAAGCTTTAGCTGCTGCTCAGGAACAATTAGCCATGGCTTGCAAAGGAAAATGAAAAAGGCAGAGTACTCTTTAAACCCTTTAGTATGCCTTCTAATTAAATTAAGCTTGCATGATCAAACAGTGGAGAGACAGAAAGCTAATTGTGGCACTGCTTTGCATTTCCTTTGACTGAACACATACTGTGTATGGTGCCACTGTGGCAATAAATGTAAAGCTAAGTCTTCACAGATTGTCACTGCTTTTAAAGGGGCTTTAAAGAGGTTTTACGTCTAAAAAAATCAAATAATCTCAGAAGAAGATGACACTGTGTTCAATTAAGCTAGCACCCTTCAATATTAACAAAGGAAAATACTTTTAGAGTTATTTTTTTCAGTCAGAAACCATTTAACTGCAAACGCACGTAAATAATCTTTATTTTTACATTAAACCCAACATTTTGCAAAGGGTTGTCCTTAGTGCACAGAAGGTCAATAAAAGAACCAAACTCAGGACTGGGATCTGGGAGCTCTATGGATCCTCACCACTGACTCGCTCTTTCCCCTTGGGCACATCACATCTCAAATCCTTCTCATGTGAAATGGGCATAACACACACCAGCCTCCTCCTGGACAGTGCTGGGGTGACCTACTCCTGCTTCTAAGGCACTGTCCAAGTGCTCTGAATCATCATCTTGTACATACACACACAGGAAATGACCATACTAGTGACTACCAGTGTTCAATTAGACAATCTTTCGGGGTTTAAATATGCATAAGGCAAGAATATTCATTAGTACTAGACTGATCAAGCACGCAAGGGCAAATAGTCATTTACCTGCACTGCCCTGCCATTTAATATAAAGCTTCTTGTCTCTACAGTGCAAGGACAAGACGCAAGAGATGCAGAGCAAACAAATTCCCATCCTGCTCTGCAGAACACTTGTTGTAAGTTAGATCTTTGCAGGCTTACACAACAATGTTAGGTGTAGAATTTGTTAGCACAAGAAAAGGAAAGACTTTAGTTAGTAGCACTCATTGCAAAACACCACCTTCTGTAGTTACTGCTCCCAAATGCATACACTGAAGAACATTGGCAGTGCTGAACTACTGAATTAGTTGGCAGTGCAGGACTAGGAACCACTTTGGAAGTCTGGGATACGTGTATGGATAAGGGGCCCAGATGTGCACAGAGAGCCAGAACTGCATTTCCTCACGAGGCAACTCTCGCCTGTTCCATGACCAGCATGAGTTCTCAATGATTGCACTGAGGCCTGAACAGCACCAGGGACTAAAGATTATTTCTGTTTCTTGGTTATTTTGTGACTCACATTTTAAATGTGGCATGGAGAGACATGGGAGAAGAATGTTTAATTCACTGAACTTGGGGCACAACAAGGAGACTAAGAGCCATGTTTGTTTCAGAGTACACCGAAAGCTACTTAATAATTTCATAATGACTAAAATGATTGGCTTCTTTAGGCTGAAAAACTGTAAGGAACATCAATTTTGAATGTAAAGGCAAACAAATAATACAAATACTTTCCAGTTGTGGAGCTTCTAGTATTTTACAATCTATTTTTGTGCAAGTATTCTTATGAATTATGTATTGGTTGTTGCACCATCTTTACTTTTTAAATGATAAAACCTGACAATGGCAAGTAGAGATGTTTGGAGACTAGGTTTGAGGAAACTATTTAATTTATATAATTTGTGTTGAATTTTTTCGAACCATTAAAGCAATAGAAGTACTGTAGCTAAAGCAAACCCATAGCAAGGGGCACAGTTAGCTAGAAAAGAAGATGCAAATGAAGAAAAAAAAAACATTCTGAGAAGTCTGGTAACCTGTTGGCTTGTTTTAACCCTTCATATGCCAGCCAAAGTTCTCCGTCCTCATTCAGCATATGATAGTCCTGTGGAGATTGCCTTTCAAGAAAGGTGTTTAAAAAAATACAAGAGATATATGTGATGGTGATGAGGTGACATGTTAAGGATATTAGACACTAAATAACAGTTACTATAAAACAGAAACAAAAAGAATGTTCTAAAACAACTTAACAAATTACTTTTCTTGTTTATGTGTTTTTCTTCTTCATGATGAAATTCAACCCTCAGTGACAGCCCAACTGGTTACAGCACTTCATGCTGTTACAATAAATGTATTGTGACAGACTCTTGTGACCACTGTGGTACAGAGGGTAACAAACCACCTTAGGGAATGGCACCCAGTTTGGGCAATGCAGCAATTGAAGGCTAAGAAAATGGAAATACAGAAAGATTGATTTCCCCATTATTTCCAAATTCTGTCAAATATTGCATACAACAACTTTACTAATCAAACCAAATTATAACCCATCTATGAGTGTTCTCGAAGTATGCAGACATACATGGATGGAACTTACTGAACATGATGTTCACAGTGTCACAGCAGACCCCAACTGATCACAGATTAAAGAAAGAGAACTTGTACCTGTTTGTTTCCTTCAGCCCAATATATGCCTGTGCAATTTCTCCTTTGTCTTTCATCTTCTGTACATCCTCTAAGAGGATTGTAGCATCTGTCATTGTATTCTGGAAGAAGAATGACGGTTTCCAGAGTAAGTTTAACAACATAACTACTCTTTGAATCCATGTTTTCTTCACTTTACCCGTGTGGAACACTAATCCTTGAACAGCTATGTTAAAATTTGTGTGAGTACCTGAGCAGGAGGTTGGTCCATAATTTCTATGTCCATTTGGTGTATCTTTTAAAGTAAATGCATGCAACAGAGTCAAAAATCGGTCTGTCTAACCAGCGGATACATGTATTAATCTCTTTTCATTTATTCAGCACGTAAAAGGAACAAACAAAACAAATTTGAGGAAGTGATGAGTTTTCATTTTATGTCAAATTAGCAGGAAGAGTTGCTAATACTGAAACTGAAGAAGCATAATCTTGCCAGCTTAGTTCTATTAATATTTCTTAAACACAGCATTGCATGAAGTCTTTCAAATCTCATAACGAAGGTCTATTTCTCACTTCATATATTTTAAGTACTCTGTCGAAGTAAGAAATAATTTACAAGGGCTTGAGATTTTCTAATTTAGAGAACATTATAGTACCATTTTGTTTCAGTTTGAATGTTTACAATGGAACTTTTGAATTTTTTCAGTAAAACTTGAAATATTTAATAGATGTTTACAGCCACCTCAGCCAGTCTGATCTGAGTCATTGCTGTGGAATACTTACAGTGGAACCACAGGACTCTAATGAACATAAGAGATGGAATTCTGACTTTTCTTTTTGACTTTCAAAACAAGCAGATGCTATTTTCCTGAGCATGTTTTTGCAGCGTATTTACAATAACAAAATGTGGACATAAATTTTGGAGCCTAGCTCTCTGTCTAGTATGATTTGTGTCATCTAATATGAAAACCAATAAAATATGTTAACTCCTCAAAGAATTATTCTCAACATCCTTATAGGATTTTTGTGGGGTTTCTACCATTAATCTCCTACACAGTAAAACTGCTGTATCTTGCCTGCCAATCTATTGAGCTTTAGCAGTCTGAACATCTTTCATGGAGAGGCAGTTCAGTTTCTTATACTCCTAAATACTATGTATTCAACTACATTTTCTAATCAAACATTCAGCAATTCCTACCCAATACCTACAGGTGACAGTGTTAGTCCACAAGGTTTGTTGCATGCCAGGGATAACAAACACTCCAAATTAAGGTACTTCTTCATACCACAGACTTTTGTTTTGATATGAAATTTATGGATTTTGCAAGTTAACAGAGGTCTGATTCCTGTATCAGTGCTATTCTTACACACCAGACACAGTCAGCAAGAAACAATGACGGAGCTGACTAGACCAATTCCTAAATCAATCCTTTCATGTTCAGATTGCCATAAACCAACAGTTCAAAATTGTTAAATCTGCTTGTTTTGAAGTAACTGCTTTTCTTGTGTGGAGCGTGAAGATGCAGGGAACATAGAATTATGAAAAAAGTTTTTCACTAACAGCAAAGTAAAGTGCAAGAACAACTTCAAATACATGTAGGTTATTTTAAGAGACAGGAAAGTAACAGCAGAAGTATTGTTGAGGGCTTTTTTAGCATTTAAGAGTTCTGGTTTATAACTGTAGAAGAAAATGTGTACCTTATCCTCCTGGCAATCAAATTGGTAGGCAAGAAAGAAGAAAAACAAATCATTAAAAAAAAATCTGTCTGTGCTGCAGCTGTCCAACCCAACAAGCAGAAGCTATCTGCAAACTGGCTATAAGCCATCCCACAGGTCACCTTCATGTTTTCCTCATACTCATAACTGACGTAAAATCCACACTTGTATCCCATCATTGCTGAGAAAGAATATGTTATTCAAGGACTTACTACGCAAGTATCTCTTTACAACGTTCTAAATATTACAGAAATATTACAGAAAATTGAATTTTGTTTTCTTTATAATTAATCATTTAAAACACGATATATACACCTTCATGCATCACAGACTTTCAATTTATTTAGGATGAATATAGACATAACACTGCAGTAGGAAAGGAAAGATGACATATCTATTCATTCCTTGCTGTGGTTATGAAACAGCAGATAGCTCAGTTCAGTGGAAATTACTAGTTCCTTGATTTACGTGACACCTTCTCAGGTTGAATGATTCTTATTTTCAAAGCTATTACCGCCCTAACTATCTCACCAGAATTGCAGCTTTTTAGAAGATATGCATTTCAGTGGTCATAATCTACTCTTCTCAGTAAAAGCACATAGCACCTATCAAGCAACAATATGGAATTCACATATCTTCATAGGTCATCTTTACGAAATGTTATTGATTTGCACTCATCTCTGTTCCCATGGAGATTTAGAAGAAATTGTCCCTTGTACTGAATTATTACTTAAAAAGAATTCCTAAGAACTCTTCAGATTTTCCAGTCAAACTACACCGGCACTAGAGAAATGATACTGCTCCAAATGAGAATTATTTCTGCATTGTTAAAGGAGTCTGGGGGGATCCTGGCCAGACCTCTGGTATCTGTCAGCTTGTACCTCTTTACATGAATGCTGGTAGAGAAACCCCAAACTGGCTTCTTAATCCAATCTCCCAATTCAGACTGTCATGCATTGAGCACTAATAGAGGATAGAAAAGCTTTCAAACCTACACCATTTTCTTCTGCCCTTCCAAGCACGCTGTTAAATTAAATAACACACGCCAGTGATGCAATGTAACCTCACTACATGGTAAAGTTGACTGTGACTCTCATTTACCTTGGGTTGAATAGCCTCTTTCTGGCTTACAAGCTGTGACCTCAGGATGAGAACTTCTTCCTTGCGTACTTCAAGCTCTTCACTCACTGAGGTCAGCTGGTCCAGGAGGACTCTGTACGCAGGGGCACCAGGAGCAGTTACCTCTGGAGCTCGTGTCTCTGTGAGTGCCTTCTGCAGCTCATTCAACTCATTCTTCAGCTTTTTATTCTCAGATTCAAGTTCTTGGCGCTGCAAGAAACAGGGACAATCCCGTCACCCAGCAGCATTGCAACATGCTATAACCCACAGGTACAAAACTCTGGATAGAAATGACTGCTGGGGAATATTTGTTCTAATTTCTCCATCTAATATGCGGAAACAGGAGGGCTGAGGGGGTAATTTTCTATGCTAGTACATACAATTGGTGGCAAGAGTTTCACTAGAAAATAAAATAAAACTCTGTTTTAGGATTACCTTGAGCGACTCATACTCCAACTCAGCACCTCTCATTGGAGGCCTTTCTTCCTCCTGTGAAAGAATACAGACAGGTGTGAAAACTAAAAACTCAATCCTTTCTACTCTTTGATTTAGTTGAGGCAGGAAAAGGAAAGGGAGCTGAAATTATTTTCCTATAAAACTGGAAAACACTCATTCTGGTACTGCCAACTGCTTTAGTATGAATATTGGCTTTATCTCCTTTCATTTAATGATGAGTTTATGATAAATAATTGGTTAACATGAATAAAATCACGTACAAATCACACTACTCTCACTGGTAATGAAACAGAGCAGGATGAATCCCAGTGTGCTAAAGAAATTCACCACTAGGAAAGTAGTAAGAAACAACTGCCCTGGTTTCATAATTTTATAAGAACTCGAGGAGATCAAATCAGAGGAGAATTTAAATTACAATCTGTTAAACATGTCTAAGCCCAGTACTTTGGCTCTGCACCCTGGTTGAAACACTTCTTAATTCTGCCTAAAATCAACAATTACTCATTCTCCCCAACATTTAAGTAGATTTCCATATTGCTGTTCCTTAATAAAAACAGCTTTTTCTTTTTTTTAAGTGAAGTCCCAAGCAATTTTTGTTCCTGTTGACTTCCATCAGAGCATCTCAAGGACCTTGGAAAACTAAACAAGCAGTCCCTAGAAATAAGCACTAATATAAAACTTGTCATTAAATAAAACAAGTACTCGAGGAAGATAAAGATTTAGTAAAAGCCAGTCAGCATTCACACAGCTACTGTTTCGCAAGAAGGGGCACTGGCGTCAGCATTTGATCAGCCAGAAGGAGTCCACCTTAGCTTTAGCACGCAGAGCCTGCTCTTCCTTTCTGTCCAGTTCATCCTGCAGGGACTGCTTTTCTTGCTCCAGCTCTGTAACCCGTTTCTGCAGTTTGAGGAACAGAGACATATCCAGCGGTGCCTTTTTCTCACTTGGTTCCTGCTTTAGAAACAAGAGAAGGAAGTCAAGAAAGAATCACAAAGAAGCATGACAGTGAGTAAAGGTGGGAAAGAGATGGGGAAAGAGAAGAATCCAGAAATATTACTTGATTTTGAGAGCTGACTATCTAAAATATCTCATCAGCTATTAAACAAAAGGATCTACTAGTATAAAATGTTTCTAAGCCTAAAGCCTAGCAAAAGAAAGCACTAGAGACTATCTAGCAGACAGGAGGTCTATAACTAACCATACCTTATAGTCTTACTTGTTTGGAGGGGGAAAGGAGAAAAGAAAAATCTGTGGTTAGACTCACATGGAAATAACTGTAAATAAAAGCTTTTTTTTTTTTTTTNNNNTTTTTTGAGTTTTAAATTATTTCTGCAGGAAGTTCTTCAACTACAGAGAAATCTCTCTGGTGATTTATAGGTTAATTTAGTGAGATGTGACACAAAAAATAAGTACCAGAAAATATATTTTATGCCCTTTTCCTTTTATTATGCTAATTATACAGCCCGTTCTGTTCCTAATCCACTCACTTCTTCACTGTCTTCTGGGCAAGAACTAGCATTTTCAATCTGAAGGTGCATTAGAAATTGTCCATCAGCCTTTTTGCACTTTATGTACTGAGAAGATCAAAGTATTTACTATGAACTGTACCATAAAATTTTAAAGCCTAATAAAGGAACTAGAAAATTAATATTAATGACTGTGGCAGACAAGCAAGCACAGCTATTTCCACTTCATGTCCTTTTACTATTAAAGGGATGAATCATAAATCACACCAACATCTCAAGAAAAAGAAAACAGGCTTTGAGTTTTCTGGCTTTACTGGTTTGCATTGAGGTGGGCTGTATTTTTTAATGTGGTTTTGCATAATTAATCTATATTGTTAGTCTAGAGTCAAACTGGAGTTTGAAATGTTAAGGGGTTAAACAAATAAGGGTGCTGCATTCATTCACACTCTTTTGAGTTAATTCTTTTCATTCATATTCTAAAACCCAAAACTGGCTCTAGAACAGCAATTCAGTAAGTCTGTTAGCCAAAGGAAAAAAGGACATTTGGCTCATATGTGAAATGTAACCACATGTAGTTGCACTGTCCTTCCCCTGACTATCCATGAAGGTAGGAGCCCCATTCTGGAACAATTACGCAAAGTGAAAAACATTAAGTGGGAAGACAAATTATGAAAGACTCTGCCCAGGATCTGTGCCAGCACCAACGCGTCGGGTATTTGCATCCATAGGAGAAAATAATTCTGTGTGGAGGCTTTCAAAGGCAGCAATGACAGCCTGTCAAAAACAGCTCTGGAGATCCCTGTCCCAGGCAAGGGGCAAACAGAGTGTGCTGTGGCTTAGCACAGTTAAGAAGATCTCTTGAATGCACAGAAAAAGCTTTGAATCTGCAAAGTGCTGAGCACAGCCAGACCACCAACCTGAGGGCTCTGTGTTAGCAGTCCCACTGCTCTGGAAGGGACAAAAGGGGGAGTTATCTGGGAAAAGACTAAGCAATGGCTTGGAGTTGCACCCCAAATTGGTCACAATTATTCATTAACTGAATCAAGAGAGTAGCCTTTCCGAACATTTTTTAATATCCTGGGATTTGTGTCACTGCATATGCAAAGGAATAGTACATTCTAGGAGTTTTATTAATCTCTATGAACTAGAGGAAAACTGATCCCACATGAGTTTCTCACCCTCTAACAGGAAACTCAATTCCATGTAGCTAATAAGAATATGGCTTGCTACTCTCAATCCTCGAATATACAGTATGCAGACTCCACAGGAAGTCTCACTGGTTTTTTAAATTCCCACTTTATGCTGAAGAAGTGATTGTGCTTATCAACACTGACAAGCAAATGTTTCACAGATGTAAATCAACTGGATGGCCAAGTATCTAAGTCTATGTTTACTGTAACACAAGAAGAATTCAAAGTATACTTTGACAAAGTCTTTTTACACAGGATCACAACTAGCTAGGGAACGAGTTTTCTAAAAGGAAACAGAAAAGGTTGGATTAAAGTATCAGATATCTAAATATAAGGATATGGTTTACAGAAGTACTTATGCAAAAAAAGAGACAGGAATGAGATCAACCATGGAACAATAAGAAGTCATGGGGGATTTTTAACATTACCTCCATCCTCACTGGTAAGTCTTCTGCTTCTGTGATCTCAGAGCTAAAAGTATATTCAGATTCATTGCTACTGTGAGTTGAATCCGTTCTTTTGTGTCCAGGCTTGGGGATGCTCTGGAGTGCAAAGGAAACAAATCAATACCACTATACGGCTTTCCCTGTGGCTGCCTCTTCACAACCTCTAATTTAGCTTATAATGTTTGGTGTTATTTCACAGCTATCAACATTTTTAAGAAAAGATATTTGATTCTGGTCTCTCATACTACTTAAAACCTATGAGATGCAGTTCACAATCAAATCTACGGAGACAGGTCAGATCCTACACCATCAAGGATTGCTGCAGAAACCAAAGTCAAGTAACTGCAGCATTTCCTGGGAAAGAAAAGCTCAGTTTACAGGAAGCACAGGCAGCAATTCTCTAACTTCCCAGATATTCTATTGAGGAATATTTTTAGTTCCTGACACATAAATGCCTAGAACTACTTAAAACTGAACACTGGATAAAGGTGGTACAAACAAGCCCAGCACATGTGAGTAGCTTCAGGTCAAAATAAGGGCAGACAGCACAAGCAATACAACTAGCAAAGTCACAGCAGAAATTCAGCCATCTTCACAGATTTGACAATTAAAACCATGTTTTTTAAAGGAAATCAACAACAAATTTTAAACGCATTTGTTTTGGCTGAACTAATCTAAATAATCAGAACTTAAAAGGACAAATTCTCTTTTCAGGTACAGGTCACCACCACACAGCTGACAGCAAAACCAGTTACTAACTTATCCCACTAGGTTCTGCCTAAACACAGTTGTAAACAGGTTTTGATTTCTCAGATGTTGAGCCACTTACCACCATTAAGTTCATTTCATCCTTGAGATCATCGTACCGCTCCTCCAGGCGGCTGAACTCATTCAGCAGGTTCTGGTACCGTAACCGCTCATCATTCAGATCCAGCTCCAGCTGTTTTGTCTCCTCCACTAGCTTCCTCTCCATCGACTCTGCCACAGGGAATAGGAACTCAAAGTGAGAATTCCAGCTCTACCCACCATGCTGATGCCTAAAGATTTTAGTGCGTTTTGTAGATTTTCTAGAATTTTTAGAATTATGTAGGTTTCCCTGGATTGCTCGCTCACATATTAGGTGGTTTTTAGAGATCACTGTGCACTTTCTCACACATTTCTGAGTTTTGTCAAGGACACAAGTATTTTGAAGAAGCACCTGCAAGATAGCTTGAAGACAAAACAGAAGAGAAGACCCAGGGCCCTTGGAGAGGCTCCAAGGGGCAGTTCTGAGCTTTCTGAGGGTGGGCACCAGGGAAAATGGTACTACGGGTTGGTTTTAGATATCATCTATGCTAATTACTGGAACTTATAAAAACTGTAACATCACTGAACCACGGGCGTGCACACTTCTGGTGTGTACCTAGAAGCTTCTAAATAAAAGCACTTCTCTATCTATCTCCACTAATATTGTTCTGAGTGCCTATCTTCTAGGATTTTAGACATCAATGCAGTGCACCCATCCTGGAGGTTCAGGCAGGTGTCTGCACCACTGAAGCAGCCTGCTATTTAAAGCTGGTGTTTGTGCTTCTGTAGGCAAACATTTAGCCAAAAATATGAAGGGCCAAGGCATTATTGTGATAACAATGAAAGGGCTCGCTCAGTCAAGTTAGTCATTCTGCTAATATTTTCTATTAGTGATTCCAGGAGGGAGCAAGAAGCTGTGCTGTGTAAAAAAATGGGAGGTGCTTTATGCCTTAGGCACACTGACACCCCTCATCACAGCTCCCTCCACTGCAGGAGTTATGCTTTCTTGGCTACTCCTATAGGCACAGAAGCCAGAAAAGTTGTAGTAGATCAACTGTATTAAAATTATGAGAGCCACATTTTTAAAAACTGAAATGCTTTGGAATGGCCACTCCCCAAAAAAGACCCCAAACTTTTACAATTTCATGGAAATTCAAATGGTAAATAATTCTGATGCATGTGAGTTCTTAAAACACAGAGATGAAACCACTAAACCAAAAAGGAATATAAACTAAGGCAAATTAGCCCAATCTATGCAGTAGAGTGCTACCTAACAAGGTAAAACAAAGTAGAAAACCCAAATAAAAGAGCAGAGCCAACCTGTTATTTCCCTCGCCTGGTCATGGATACGGCGGTTCAGCTCCTCCTTTTCTGTTTTCAGTAGCGTGTTCTGCTCTTTCAGCTCCGACACCAGCTACAGAGATAATAAAATATTTGACTCAGACTGCAGTCCATCTTTCATCAGGAGCTCTAACAGCAATGACATCCTTGTTTTAATAGTTCAAATATTCAAACTTCTCTTCAGAGAATGAAACTGATGAATTAAGTCATATCTTAATTTGCCAAATTACATTTCTTAAATACATCCCACTGCAGATTCCCTTGTATGTTCTACACACCACTTCTGAACAGATGCCAAAATTGCCTTGAACCACTCCACAGTGCCATATATTTTTCAGTAAAGACCTGAGGATGTAAGTGGTTCATTAAAACAGAAATATTCATAAAATAATTACACATAGTTCTGTGGTATATTTTATTGCACTGTGTAACATCACAATTTAACACCTTGCCTCTGTCCCAAAGCTGCGCCACTTTACCTGTGCCCAGGTTTGCCAATTACTCCTTTGCCTATGAATATGGTTACTATGCATTCACTCGGCTTTATCAATTAATATTTTTCTTTATGTTTATCTGATCTGGAATTATATCACTGCAGCGTTACATAATGATGGTTTGGCTCTTCCAATATTCAAAAGTTGCACCATTATCAGCAAGTACTCTTGACAGGAAACAACCTGTTTGATATGCTTGTGGTTAAAATAAAGATAAGAGGTTAGCTGAAACCTGTTGAACTAGACTATGCACACATACATGTGTTGAATAAGCTGGCTGTTTAAATTAGGTAGGATATAGCAGTACCTTTGAATACTGAGTATGGGAATTCTGATATCTATCTGATTACTCTCTCTATGTAACTAAAGTGATTTCTTGTTATGAATGTGCCACTTCTGACTAACTCAGAAAGCTTAACCATTTGGATTTGCAAATACTTTCAATATCAAAATCTGAATAGATTGGATATATACATTTATGTACAATATACAGACTTAGCATATTCTTCTATCATAGTTGTAGTCATTTAGGTATCAAGCATAGTTACAATTGTACAGGTATAACATTGCTTAAAAACACTGTAAAAATATCAGCCACACAACTGAAGCAATTAAGCCTGGGCAAAACCTGAGTGGACATCAGGCCCTTATAAATCTTCCCATGCATCTGAGACCGCATACGTGCCTGCTCGGTGTCCTGTTTGTATTTGTCTGCCCATTCCTCAATGGTCTTCTTCTCTGACTGAGTTTGGTGCAGCTCCTTGCGGAGCTTGGCAATCTCCTCCTGAAGGCTGATGACACGGTTGGTGGCATTCTTGGCCTCCTCCTCACTCATCCGAAGCCTTTCCACATCATTCCGCAGCTTCTCTGTCTCCGTACTGTACGTGATCTCCAGGCTGCTCATCTTCTCCAGCAGAGATTTGTACTCTTTGTTCTTTGCAAAACACAATACAGAGAGAGCAGCTGTTGGAGAAGTTCTGGTTTAAGGGACCCCTCTTGTTCCCTATAGAATATACCCAGACATGGGAGCAAAAGAACAGCTTCCCCATTTCAAAAGGGTTTTGGTCTGTTTCTGCAGAATTGAGGCGACAGAACAGTCCAGCCTCTAAGCCTGCACATCCTAAACTAAAATTAGATGAAGAGCCCACATACAGCAAACATGATCACGTCACCTTCCCCTTAAACAGAGCAACTGACGTGCTTCAAATGAAATACTGGTGTTAAGGGAGTGGATGTTTTCTCTCAGTGCTGCTGAGACATAAATGGATGTCTGACTGTTCTAGTTCTGCTGTGGCCTCTCCTTCTCTTCTATCACTATTCTTTATCAGAAAAGAGAAGGGAGCCCTTACAATGAAAACTCAGTGTATTCTGTTAAATCCCAAAGTGCTTTGAAAGGTATTCAAAATTCTGACACATCTTCCCTGAGGCCAGGGAGCCTTTACCTGCTCATCAATTTTTCGCTGCAGCTGCATGATCTTGTTCTCCAAGCCAATGTGAAGCTTCTTGTAGCGTTCTACAGAGCGGGCTTCTATCTTCAGTTTCTTCAGCTCCCTCTTGGCCATCATGCGCCGGTAACAGCATTGCAAGTACACAATGGCCTTCAGGGTCCGACGGTAGTGCACTCGAGCCAGCCAGCCCCTCACATGCTTCTGAATAATAACACACTTGTGCTCCCGAAGCATCTGCAGTCAAGAAAAAACATGGCAAGGGGTTTTAGAGCTCCAAACTACACCTGTGCAGTTAAACACACACCATAACGAGGGGTGCGAAGGTGATACAAGCAGAGACACCTTAGCCTGCAAAGAGAAAATTCGGATGAAGAGTAACCAGAAATGGAATTAATTTAAAGAAAAAAAAAGAAGGAAATGAGACTGGAATACAGAAGATGACAAGGAGTAAAATGAAAAGGAACCAGATGGAAAAACACGGCAAGAAACAACTGGAGGCACATTGAAGCACCTGGCATTCCTTTGGGTTGATGTCAGATCCCAGGTAATTAAAAAAATATATGGTGCCTGTTGACAGGATTACAAATACAATCCTTTTTTTTTTTTTACTGCATCTTTCTTTTAAATATTTTTGAATCATTGACATATGCCGCATAAGGTTCATCAATATAAAGTTTAAAACTAACACACTTAATTTTAATGCAGCCAGTAAACACTAGAACCCAGAGGGAATTGTACCAGCTGTTGAAAAGTCAGGGGCTTTTGTTGTTTAATTGTGCTGTTTTGTTTTGGTTTTTTGTTGCCTTTTTTGACACATCTTAGTTTGCCAGCATGGAAAAGTTTCCACTTTTTCTACTAAAAAAATAATCTTTTAAGAATTCTGAGTTATTTTATGGCAGAAATTTCAACCATAGCTTCAAAGTGTAAAAAAAAAATCTGTAATATTTTTAAAAAATAATTTTTAACATAAACCAGTCAAGAATATCAGCAACCTTCATCAGTGTGTTAGCCAGAGACTTCCACTAGGAAGACTCTACTAGTTAATTTTGGATCCTTTACCCACTAATTCAATCAGACATCCCCCAGGTCTGGATGCTAGCAGACCACAGCTATGCTCAGAGAGCCTGCCCATACCCATAAGGCTTCCAGGACTTCAAGAGCTTTAGAGTTCACTTAATAAAGCTTCTGCAAATCAAACAGTTTATTTTAAAGAATAAAACTATTTAAGATTTCACGCTAATGCTTTGATTTGATAGTTTAAAGATCACATGAAGTTCAAATTCTTACACTGATTTACCATGAAGCTGATAAGACAAACTAGTCAGGTAACAACAGTTTTATTTTCTTTTATGCTTTTCCGCAAATGAACTGAAATGTGCTAGAAGAGTTACAGTTCCAGACCAATGAATTTAACATTCACTGGCAAGGTGGTAAGACTATTAGACATACATAATTTCTCCCTTAGCATTTATTTCTGAAATAAAAACAAGACTTGAAATACCAGCACTCAGCTAAAACAGCACACCAAGGTAAGGAAGCAGCTCCCTGAAAAGCTCAGCAAGGTCAAAAGCCAAAGTCCGTCTGACTGCCTGCCATGCAGCTGGCACTCCTGCCTCCTTACACATTTTCTGGAACACTCCTTCAGGGTTCCTGCAGGTGCCTGAACACTTGAATACAACTAAATTTCAACAACATTTTCACCCCAAAACAACCTTGAAAGCAACGAGTTCTGTAAAATACCTCCATCGTGCAGGGATGGTCCTCATCTGCCAGTGAATTCTCGCACCCATATAATCCAGTGAGGAAACAAGCCACTCCAACGTGAGGTGAGAGGATCAGAAAAGTTACTTAATTTGCCGGGTATTTCCCAGGAAAGCTTATGTAAAAGCTATGGAGGAACTAAACTCCTCAAGCAGAGAAGCACATCACAACGTCTCAGGCAGAAGCTCTCCCCAGGATGTTTGAAACAGGTGATTCAACCATCTTAAATTCCTTGTACTGGCCACGTGACTCAACACATGCCCTCTGTTCTAACAACAACAACAGGTACCTTTCACAACCCTAATGAACAACACATGCACCACACCATACTGACAGAGTCACTGCTCAGCCCAGGTGTCCTGTCACAGGGCAACCTTTCGGTTTCACTCATCTGCAATCCCCACGAACTTCAGGACAGCCGTGTTTACCTTCTCACGGCACGCAGAGCCTCTGCTTCTCTCTCTGGCCATCCCTGTACCTCAGCTTTAGTAGAATTCAGCCTCAGGAGGACAACACATACACAGCACACCGCAGGGGCACTTGTCAGACTGTCATGTTTTACTGCAGTGAACAATTCACCGCTCGAGGGGGATCCTCCTGACAGGCAAGTCTGACCACCCCTTACGGGGACTCCTCCAGAAACCTGCCATCTCTATTAAGAGGAAATATAACAGGTTTATTAAACTCTGTGCTCCAAGACAGATGGGGTGTGTAGTACTCATACGACTAATCAGGCATAGAGAAATATCTATTTTCCTAAACATGGCTTTTAGGTCACCTATTGCCGTGACCCATGTGTCACTTCATCACATCTGTCAGATCACTGTTAAAAACACATCTTACATAATCTCACAACCTAAAATATGGTTTGTTACAATCAAAATACTAAGATTTCAAAAAAAAACGCAAGTAGATATCCACACAAAAGAACAGCTAAGTCTACACAGGGGTCTTACTACTAAGAAATTCTTATCAAGGATTACTTGTTTTCCAATTTTGTGGTTAGTGTATGTTAGAATTCTATAATTTAGACACATTCACATGTAACTGTGTAAGCAACTTAAATACAAATGAAAAATATACAGAAACTTCAAATATAAAAGAGAAAGATATGGCACATAACCACTAGCTGGCTTTTGGCTGCAAGCCTTCAATATCTACCTGCTTATGAAAAAGAACTCCTTCAGCTAATTTTTCAGTGAAACACAGGCTGACTTTTCAGTCTAGTTAAAACAATTCATGTAGACAAAACTGCCATGATACATGTTGGCATTTTGCAGTTTGAATCACAATTCTGTTTCCAGCCCTGTAACCACTGAAGAACAAATTCTAATTTCTCTACTGAATTATGGTTTATCAAACATAATCAGGAAAATATTATCAGTATCATTAGGATAGGGTCATATCAATTTCTGCCCAAAACAAAACCAACATCAATACACAAAAAAATTGAAAAGAAAACCCCCACCCATGCATAAATTTCAGTCTCCTGTTTTTGTATCTCCTTGCTAACATTAGTCTCCTTCAGTATATTTCATCAGCCACTTCAGGTCACTGAAACTAGGGATGGGAGCGGAAGACTAGAGCATCACATATGTATGATGAGGTAATCAATACTGATTTGGACTCACGGAGGCAGATTAACACAAAGCCATCTTCAGTATTTATTTTAAGTGCCTTGACATTCACCATAACAAATTAAAAAGAGAAATGGTGTAAATCCCTGTTAGGATCTCCACTGAGTGCAATGAAAGTTGAGGTACATCCACAAGAGGACAATGAAAATGTCTCTAAAAGGACAAGTTAACTGATGGCAGTATCAGATATTTCTAATTTCCAGGTATCCCTCAATCCATGCTGTGGCATTTTGTTTGTGCATTAAACCTAACAGCACGCACTCCAAAGTTTCAGATTCCTGATGGGACACCACAGAGCAGCTCCATCCTGAAGGTATGTGGAAATACAGCTAGAGTGAAGAGGTGTAACATCACAATTTCTTACCATTTGGTACTTGTTCCTGACCATGTAACCTCTTAGGAGAGCCTGAAGGTTAATGGTGGCAGCTCGCATGCACTGGTATCTTTTGCGGACCACATACATGCGCTGGAACTTCTGGATAGTGATGGCAGCTCGTGTTCTCCGCAGGAACGTGGCATAGCTAAGCAAGAAGAGCACAAATAATACCTGTAATTAGGTTCCAGTGCTTGAACACTATTGTTTTTTTATACCCTATATCTTCAGTTTCTTCTTACTGTTGTCAGTGATACAGAATATTTACTTGCTGTTCTACTGTGTGGCAATACAACTGAATGTCAAATTAGGACAAATCTTGCACGGCTTTACAGGGAAATGTTTTCACTTTCTCTGAGAACTGTACTGTAGAATTGACAAGATAAACTCAGTTTCATTTCTAATCACCTTTTCTTCAGCTTTAAAGCTGTGTCTACTATGTCACTTTCCAGATCTCCTCTAACCTCAACTTGCAGAAAATGTTTGCTCCTTCTTGGCTCTCTGAGTAAGATAATTACAAAGCATCTTGACACAAGCCTCTTGCTAAAGGTCAGTTCTTATAGTCTTCATCACCACCTTGTCTTTGAACCATACCACCTGTACTCCACCCCTCTCTCTGGCCCATCCACAGCCATCCCTCAGAAGTCAATCCAAACAAATCATTGCCTGATGTATCTCCATTCACAGCTGCACCATGGATGAGGAATGGCTTCTCCAGCAGGAGAGAGTCAGCTGGGAGGGCACATGGAAACTGGGCAACAAGGACTCAGAGAGAGTGCCCTGCAACATATCTCCTAGTAATTGTTCTCTGCTCCCACTAACTACAGTGTTCTAAGCATCATACAGCCAGGGTGCTACTGTCCTCTCAGGAATGTCAAAAACAGGCAGGACAGACACACTCATTATATTCAATTTCCTTCATTTCCATGGAAAATCATTTCCTCTCAGACAGCATAGGATGGAGAGAACAAATTTAAATGCCCTACTTAAATGGCTCTGAATTGAGGCTGGTGTGGGATTTCCCACGAGCACTGCTTACCATCGTGCTTGGTACCCTCTGACGTGTCTCTGGATGGTGATGGCAGCCTTCCTCATGCGCATGTACTTCTTTCTCATCAGCCAGCCTCGGATTGTCTTCTGGATGCGGATACAGGCAGCTCTCAACTTATCTGCCCTTATTTTTTCCAGATAGGCTACTTGACCAGCCCGGAAAAATATTTTTGTCTTACCAAACTGGTACTTATCCTTGTCCTATTTTCAGAGGTAAAAAGAGGATAAGTTACAGCATAAAGGGTTAGTGCATATAAAATGGCATGAAGGGCTAAATGAAAGTACAGTTAGTAAAGAGGCAAAACTATCTGTGTAGTATTTTGGGTAAACCAAGACTTAAATTAAGTAGTGGAGAAGGGTATTTTGTCTGTATGATCTTGTTAAAAAATTAATATAATAAGGCCACAAGCATAGCCCAAAGGAGCAAGGTGAGACTTTTGCTCAGAGGAGAATGCCAAGAAGATAATAACATGGAAGGCTACAGGAGGTGACAAAGGCGCACAGAGGATGAAAGTAATACAGGCAGTGCACATGTACAATTTTCTGCTTAAATTGTAGCTGACCCTCTGAACAGTCCATCTTCATAGATTACACAGTACAAACAAAACAGCTGGGGCTTCAGACATGTACACATTGCTTATTGCATCAGAACTAAACCAGAACAAAGCATCTCACTGCTGCTCAAACACATCTGAAATTTCAGAACTAAACCAGAAAGGAAGAATATTTTATTTCTACAGTACTCCTTGCAGGGAAGAACTGAGAATACACAAAAGCACATTGAAAAAAATTAATTTTGTTGGCTGTTTGATTTTAAGTTGAAAAGAACAGCGGTCAAAGAGCTAGAACTTAGGATACATTTAACACTATTTATTAACACTACACAGGCAGGCATATATACATAAATCAAAAGAGTTTACTTAGGTCCATCCAATGCCACAGAACTTAAAGCCAAGTCCCAATCTGTCTGCATAGTATTTATTTTTCATTCTCCACAAATACCCTATATCTCCAGTAAGCTTTGTCTCTTTCTCTTCCTAACCCCCCTTCTCCTGAGAACTGACTGGAACTGTCTCTTGGGAGCCTGTCCTCTGCTGTTCATAGCTCATTAACAAATTCCAAGAAACACTCAATTCAGGTGTAATGCCCGTGGTGTGAATGTAGAGCTGCAACTGGAGATAGGAGGCAAAGCCAGAGGCTGCTGAGGTACACGGACAGCCACAGTGCCAAGCAGGGACACAAGACATTACAAGGACCAAAGAGGAGAAAAAGGTTGATTTCAGCACAGGAGCTGAGAGGAGCAGTGTGAAAGACACACACACAGACAGAAACACATCCACATTAGGAAACCTCCACATAACTATACCTTACTGAAGGTGTAGGTAATGCATCTTGCCCTTAAGCAAGGTAAGGCTCACCTTCAACTCACCACACTTAAAATCACTGTCTTCCTTTCCTGTGATACACTGGGAAATTCTACAGTTCCTGTGCCAATATCAGTGGTCTAGTACGTTGCAGAGGTACTACAATAGTGTGGTTATGAGGGAGTAAGTGATACTGTCTTTACTCCTTCAGATTCCAAATGCTCTCAGTGCTAAGTCTAGTACCTGAATGAGCTTCTCCAGGACATTTTTGCATGTCTGCTTTCGGTCACCAAGGACATCTCTCTGCTTCATGAGAACACGGTAACGGCTGAAGAACTCCTGGTATGTCCACCTGTCCCAAAACCAGATGCAGTGTCAGTCCCAACAGTGAATATTACTTAAAAAAGAACTGGAGCTGAAAGCAATCCAGAAAGCAGCAAACACACCTGGAGGGGAAGCCAGCTGCACTGATTCGGATGGTCTCCAAGACGCCACAAGCTCTCAGCTGCTGCACTGCCCGTTTTTCATCAAACCTAGGCAGGAATAAAAAGAGCCTGTGGGTGGGGGACTAGTTTTGCTTTACTTGGGACTCCCGGTCATGCACATGCCCAGGTCAGGAGTGGCACAGTGGGGAGCAGGGGTGGGTTGTGATGGGTGAACAACTCCAAGTAGTGTTTTTAAACCCAGGGCAAACAGAGGACAGCCTGGCCAGGGAACTGCTTGAGCCCGTCAGCACTGGAAGCTGCTCACCCTCCCCTGCTTCCTGCTGGCCAGCTCAACAGCCATGGGAGCCTCTGTGTGCCCAGGTTTTAAGAAGACTTTTGAGAAACTCTCTAAGCAAGTTCATGTATGAAAAAAAGCAATTAGGAAAAAGACACTGGTGTCTGCAAAAACAAATTCCACCCAACGTCAGATGAGCTCAAGGAGTGCAAACTGCCAGTTACATTTAAACAGCTTGGAATGAAAATGGTGTAATTTTTTTATCATGTATCACCACAAACAAAAAAAAGCATCAGAAGCATTTCTCCCTTTCTTCATCCCCAAACATCTCCTGCTGTAATATATGTACACACACACAATGAATCCATAACCAGAGAAAGGAGACACAGCACTTCACTCCTCAGTGAGCGAGTAGGATTTAGCAGAGCCTTGATCCTCCAGGGCCCTGGGCAACCCCCTCCCATACATGGGCTATTCCAGCCACACATGAACCAGCTTACGTGAATGGAAACTTGAAGTCATTTGGCTTAATACAGCGCACGTAGTGTGGGGTTGTAGCATTCAGGGTTTCCATCAGCAGGTGAAGAGAGTTTCGAAACTTTTGGGAAAAATAAAAGGAAAAAAAAGGAAAAAAATATCAGGGAACAGCCTCAATAAGCTGTCATGTTTGAGATAACCATAGAAGGAAAACCTGACCTGCATACTTGTAGTTTAATTATGGCACATACATGTGGATATTTTATGTCTCGCCCGCTGGGGGCTGAACCCCAGTTTTAATTGGGTCAGACAATGTAGCACATGACCAAAAAGATCCAATATAAGATCTTCAAAGGTCCTCAGCATTCAGCATGTTACATTTTTTCGGAAAAGGATCAGGTTGGGGTTTGGCACCGCAATAAGAACTGGGTTCCCTGAAATTGGTCCCCACAATGTATTAGTAATTCGGGATTATTTGCTCCAAACTGTAAGTCATAATCAGCTGCACCTCTCTCAGAATCACAAGGGATCTCAAGAGGCACCAGCATGCCTTGGGACCTGTGAAACAGGAGGTAGAGGAAGAGGTTATTGAACAGAGCTGCATCTTCAAACTCACCTGATGTCCCACAGTTTTCTTATGCTCCTTGCTGGCTTGACCTGGCCTGGCCTTGGCTGGTTTGACTGCCGTTCGAGACAGAGGCACACGCCCTGAAGGGGTTGCTGATGTGGGACTGAGGACCTTCTCCTCATCCTGGAATAACTCTGGTAGCAGCTTAAACTGGTATAACAGCATAAAAAACACACAGAGGGTAAGAATCCAGCACTTGATTGCACCTGTTTGTGTTTAAGGTTAAAATCCAGTCTCAGTTTCTGTAAGCACTGCATTTTCGTTGAACTCCACAGGGAACAAATGCAAAAAAGCATACAAGCTAGTGGTGGATTGAGTGGGCCATGATTTCACACTAAAAATTTTGTGGGTTTGATCAGTGAGTCTCCTTCTGAAGATAAAATTCTGATTTGAGAGGTTTTTTTCACAGAGCCAGCAATAGCTTCCATGTGAAACTGTTAGATACTGACAGCAGGTAGTATAGGTACCCATTGCAATTATGTATGGCTACTTTGATCCAAGAACAAAACAACAGGGTCCTCTCATATTCCACTGGTGCATCAGACTCCTTTGTGGTTAACAGATATCTGGGACACTGAATAAGGCAGCAGACAACAAAGATGATTCCTGCTTTATCACTCCAAATTGAAATAATCAACTTAAAAGAGAAGCCATCAATTGAAAAAAATAACACTGGCCAAATTCATCTTACTGAGATCTACTCCCTGTCAGTGGGAGTGGAGGAAAAACCTGAAACATCCTTGCAAACATCACACAGGACTTCCTTTTCTCTAGTGGCTATAAAATACATCCATACCTAACAGCTGCTTTGAAGTAACCTGTAACTAAAAATACCACCACCAGACCCTTTTACTGACAACCAATGCACTTCAGAACCATTACAAGAGGAAGAAAATCTGAACTTCTCCACCTGTCAATGAATAATCTTTTACCTAGCTTCTGTGCATTTTGCCACAACAGACAGAAGCATTCATTTTTCACCACTAGAAAGTGCTTGGCCTAAGTACAACCTAAAAAATAAAAAAATTGGTTTTGCCTTACAAAACCTGGTGAGCATGCACGATAACCAATGAAATATGCTGCACAACAAAATGGTACCTGTGCTCTGTGGTTACCAGAAGGCATCAAACATTCCCCAGTAGCACCCAGCATAACAGAATGACTAAGGTATCCTACAAAGGTATCCTACATTCCTGAACTTGAAAAGGAGTATCACAGTTTAGCTTTTATCTCTCCTGAGTCTACCTCAGCAGCTGGTGGAAGAGTGACATTTCCAGAGAGTGATTTACCATTCTCCTTCCACTGACTCAGCACAGAGCTGAGGATGGTTGGGCCACCACCTCCTCCTTAAGCTGCCTGTGGCTGGGTGGAGTGAGTTGGTATGAACAGGCATCTGAGCTACAGAGCCAGGTCTTTTCATCCCATACAGAAACTTATCTGAATGTAATACGCTTTTCCTGAAACTCCTGATGCCCCACACTATGGGTGGGTGGGGCAGGAAAGGGGTTCCCAGTGCCTTGACTGCAGATGGATGAGGTCTTCTAAGCTGTCCACACCTAAATCTCATTCCCTTTTTCCAACCCTGGAAAAATCTGCCTGTAAAAATGGACAAATGCATATCAAAGGCACCATTTTCATAGACATGGCACCAGTTACTGCAAGTAGAAGAAAGGAGCAATGTCTGCCCTGGCAGCACAGGCCAGCAACAGGAGAGAAGTCTGTGATGATCCACATTATAAGGGCATTCCTGTTCCTGTTTGGTTTTGGATTTTAGTATCTTATCCATTTTCTTTGTTTCGCAGAACACTAGGAGTGTTCAAAGAGAGGAAAAACACTGATCAAAGGCTAGATAATTCACATGGTAGAAAACAAGTAAGCAAGCATTTTTCCCGTGTAATTTTTTCAGACTACTTAACTGACATGCAATCTTACAGATAATTTCTTTCAATACAGAGCCACAACAGAAGATTTTAACAACCATGCCAGTATGAAGCATAAAAGCTGAGGACTGTTGTATTGCTTTCATGATACATGCATGGAAATTGAATGAGTTCAAAGAGGTCCTGTGGGTGGACTTGCAGAGAAGGCCAAAATAAATAGTTAAACACTATAGTGCCTGCCAAGAGCAGTGTGTGTCATGCACTTTGGAGAGCAAAGAAGCATCCAAGCTGTGAGAGTGGGCATGGGCAGGATGACAGATGATGCATTCAATTTAGAATTACCTTCTGTTGGATGTGCACAGCAAACCCAGAAAACAGCAAGAACAACAAAAAATGAAAATGAGAAATGCAGTCCCACTACAATTACTAAGAAAGAGGGGCTGCTGAAAAATAAAACCAGAACATTCTTATTTTGAAAACCTGTTTTCTTCACACTTGAATTTTATTTTTTTTTAAAAACATTGGTTTGGGGAAAATTTACTACAAGGGAAAGCCATATTGTTTTCCAGTGATTAGACTGAAGTGATTCAACCTACACTGAGCCTGCCTGAGCTGTTGTCATGCTCTTATGGCAGCTCTGTCCCCACAGTCTGTCCCTCATTCACTGGCTGACATGCCTCAGAGCATCCCTGTCCCTCCACCCTGCACAGCCAGAGGCGTACTGGCACAGCTGGAGCCACACTGGCACAGCTGGAGCCACGTGGGTGGGTGGCTGGCCCCTGCCAGCTCCCCGAGGATGCCACCTGCCTCCTCTCCCACCCCCAGCAACTGGCTTCACTCAAACCACTTCAACATTTCTCAGTGGAAAGGCTGCTGTGGTTTTCCGTTATACCACATTTTAATGATTTAGCTTCATATTATCTCCTCAGAACAGAAACAGAAGAGAAAAACGTTGGTTTTCCTGATAGAATAGCATAATTTTAAATAGCCTGTCCTTCATACCCAGCTTCCTGGGCCATTAGAGCTAGCAAATTCCCAACAGCCATCACAGTGCAATGTCAAGTTAATTGCCTTTACGTTTCCGAGAGCACAACCAGCATTTTCACCATTAAAAGAAGCAGAAGATGCCACTGAAGGCCTGTTCTATAATATTCCTTCCCACAGTATTGTCCATTCAGATGCTATCTTTCTTTCATAGATAGCAGGAAGGCAAGATTCCATAAATTCTAGTTTGTGTCCTTAGGGTCTATGCATTTTATTCCTCTCATTTTGCTTCTGGAACAGAACTTGTCTTTCCTTCAGAAATTTTCTGCTCCATAAACAAGGAGCTTCTGTTTTCAGGTTACAAAATTAAGGGTTTAACTGTTAAGCCCTCTTATACTACTACAGTACAGCAAAAGTACATGATGCCTTTACAGAAAATATAGGAAAGTTTTGTGAAAAATAATTCGCCCTTCCCAGACGACCTCCCCATACCCCCAAAAAATACCCAAACCAAAAAAAAAACCCCACATTCAAACACTGAAATTAGTGGAGCAAAATTAAGATACAGGACTTTTGAAATTCAGATAGCTAAGTAAAACACAAACTATGTTCAATTTCAGTTGATCTGATACCAAGGCAGAAATATTTCCTAGGTTTATGTGAAGTTTTATATGACCTTTAAATCATAGCTTCATAACTGCAAAGGAAGAAAAAAATCCTTATACTAACCTTACTTGATTTTAGGACCTTAATTTGTTCTTCATAAACTGTGTCTTTATTCTTTTCCAAAAAGCCTTCACACTGATACTCTACCTGAAAGCCATCATTAAACAAAAGAAAGTGTTAAAAGCATTTAATAAGAATACTTTGCATAGAATTTACCAGCTGTAACATTCACATTTAAAACATAATTCTTGTGGTTGCTGAAAATATCAGTTCCCAAGTGCATCTTTGTTAAATATAGATCTTCCTCAAAGAGCGTGCTTTCCAGTAAAATGTAGAACATTAAAATATATAGATGGATACTGCTATTGCACTATACCAGATATATTTCACTGCTGAAAGAGGCTTGTGGTAAGGCAGCATGACTGAATGGTTACCACAGAGGTGAAGAATCAAAATGTGCATTGAGCATCTCCTTCGCTGAACTTATCAGGGCTGCAGAACTGTGTGAAATCCAGATGCAACTGAGAACCAAGCACCACATCTCATTTCATTAGCTGAGAGGCTCTAAGTACATCTGCCTGCAGCTTATTATGGAAATGCCTCATTTGAAAGACTATTTTTACCAGAAGCAATAAAATGTCTGAATGTTGTGACAATCCTCTATCACAGAGCCACGAGGTGTCTTGGACCAGAGAACAGCCAAAATACCAGGTAAAAACCTACTATTTATTTCACTGTCCTAATTCAAGTCTGAAATAAAACCAAAACTATTGTTAAAACGTCTATTTATCAGTGCTTGCATGACACTGTACCCTGAGCTGCAAAACACTTCAAAGAATTCCTAGAGGGAAAAAGGCAGAGGATGGCTCCAAGGTTTCTCCACAGCTGAAATCCCACTCTGAGCACGACCTGGGGCACCATTCATGTTCTTTGTATGGGAGACCATGCCAGGAGAGGGCAGCAGAATCCCTGCCTTATCCAGAGAGGACAATGTCAGGGCACAGAGACTGCTGACCTGCCAGCTGCAGCTTGATTTTTTCCTCTAAGATGTCTGTATGCATTCACGTAAGCACACAGAAAACACAAAATTCTTAGCACAGAAAGCACATTAGAGCTTAGAGCTACTTTTAGCTTTCCCTGGCCCTCATTGTTCAGAGTATGCATAGGAAAGCCTTACTTTCGAATATCAAAGTTTAGCCTAATGAACAGATTATGAAATACTAATTAAATCCTTGTTCTTTCATCCACCAAATAAGACAGAACTGATCAATCTAAACAGTTACAGAGATGTTCTTGCTGCTTTCATTAAGGCAACATTAGATGCAATAAGAACAGGACCTCACTTCAATGCACCAATTCAGGAGCCTAGAAGAAACAAAGTGGAGGAAAAGAAAGGCCTCCAACCCCCCCCATCAATATGTACACACCTACCAATAAGAATCCCAGAGCTTCTTGCAAGTCTTTTTTGACAAAGCTGACAATATTCCGAGGCAGGTTTTTTGTTTAATTTTATTAAAGGGATTTTTTATATTTTTTATTTTAACCTGAAGAGCTGTGCAGTTTGATGAACACTGTGGGAGCTGAACACATGCTCTCCACTGAGACACTCCTCAGCCAGCTCCCTAGAAATAGCTGTTCCCTGAGCAGCCGAGGCGAGGGTGGGAGCAGCACGTACTGCTCTGGTGATAAAAAGGGTGTGTTAGCCTCTTTCCTCTTTGCACACTGAGATGGCAGCAAAACCAGCATTGTCTTGTTGCTGCTCTTTAGCCAAAATCAGCGAGGTACACGATTTCCTATTTTGTGCATTTCTGTTGCATAACTGGAATTGACAGAACTATGCTGAGAGCTGCAAACACCCTGAGCTTCCATGTTTGGCAAAAGGACGGGTAGTGGTTACAGCATGTGACGGGAGTCAGGAGCTCTTGTTTGTGTTCCTGGCTCTGCACAGCTGCCAGGGCAATTTTCTCCTCCTGGCTGGGTGTTCACTTTTTACAAGAGCCAGGGATGGTGCTGCCCAGTCTCTGCCTGCCCCAGGATCCTCTCCCACGCTCCAGCCAGAAAGATGTACCGGAGGAAGGGTCCTTACCTTGTCAGCAAAGTGCTTGATGATAAAAGCCTTATTTGACAAACGTGGTTTTTCAAACAGGGCACATTTATTCAAATGAGTATTGTATAGTTTTTGGGCCCAAGAGTCATCTGAACCTTTTGGCATCTACGAAAGAGAATACAGAGCCATTTAAAACGTCTTGAAAACTTTTCAGTATCAAAAGAAACTAAGAAGATGTGGGAAAACACTTTGTGGTTTGCTTTCAAACTCCAGCTCCTTGGCTTTCCAGCACTGCCATAAGCAAGGAAGCAGCAACCAGGTGTGTGCTTGCCTGTTTCACACTCAGTACTGGGCCCTTCCAGCAGCAGGTGTAGCTGCTGTGACACATATGACAGTCACAACCCTCCCAGTGTCACACACCTGAAGGTGGGGATCCCAGAGGCACATTGTCTGACTGAGCAAAACTCATCCACCACCACTAGAGATTGCTTGTGGTGCTTTGTGATACACAAGGACCCCAAGATGGGTTTCCACTGAAGCAGATGCCATGGGCCACGCCCTGTGTGTGGCTGGGCATAAATTAAACCAAGATAAAAGGCAAAAGGTGAGACACAATGTGAGAGGCCATCTGGGGTAAAGTGACAGGACCACAGATGACACTCGCTAGCCTTGGAAAAGAGAAAGTTGCCAAAGTCAAAACAAAGGTTGATCAGAGACCCAGGAACAGACACAGATACTTGATCAGAGGGAGGGGGGGGAAAGCGTGACTAAAGACACTTTTTCCTCCTCCTGTAATTGCCAATTCTGTTTGTATGTTCTCTAAATCCTTTCACCAAGCAGCAGAGTGGCAAAACGACTGGCTGCCTGCAGATGACTTTTCCCTGTGAGGGCCCAGAGGCAGGACAGCTGATGACCTTTTTCTCTATGAAAGCCCTTAAACACACACCTTGCATTCCTCATCCAACAGATCCAGAACTCCCATTTTGGCCTCTATGAGGTTGATGCAAGGCTGATTGTCATAGAAATCAATCAAGGTCCATGGTATTTGTTCCTTCATATATTCTTCTTGTTCCAGCTTAAAGACATGCTATAGGGCAAAAATAAAACAGGTTTATGTGAAATAAAATGCAGAATAAATACATTGAACTCTCAATTGAATTCATTTTGACACAAGAATCCAGGTTGTCAAGTGACACACTAGTTCAAACTGAATAAACTCTCTAACAAGTAAGTGTATGAAAAATAAATTAACCTTTTTTCCTGGCCTAAAAACAACAGACTAAATTAAAACACTCCATATTCTCTGAAAATAAGGTCTATTTTTGATAATCTTTTTACCATTTTGTCCCACAATTACTATAAGCTCTTTTTTCTTATTAAAATACCAACATAAATGCCAGAAAAAGCTTCAAGTGCAGGAACAGGAACTTATAAATTGGGATGTGCCATGCTTTTATGATTTGAAAGTTACAAACACTGCTCTATTTCAAGTAAAATTTCCCTATAAATACTTTTGTGCTTCCTTGTAAAAGAACAGAGCTACATTTCCTCTTAATGGCTGCTGACTTTTTTCTAAGATGACGCATTGCATTAAAATTTACTCTTCAGCAAAAAACCTGCAAGAATAACTCTAGGGGTATTAGCACAAGAAATCCTTTAAGCAAAATTCTGTGACAGATTTATCTGGTACAACGACCAATAACCACGCACTTGTGTATTTATTCAAAAATATCCTCACAAACAACCAACGCAGCTTTAATGAAATGTGCATAGGAGATGAATTAAAACTTCAGGAAAAAACAGAATAATATATTAAACAGAAAAACTGCAGTCTTAATAGTACAAGTGCTCTAAAAACCCAAAAAGACTGCTGACTCTGGTTATTTCTGATGTTTCAGCCCCCATTTGCAGTTTCCTGCACACTCAGTGCTGCTGTGCCAGGCAGACCCACGCTGGGAGCATGCCCCACCACCAGCACCAAGCAGCAGGTCTGGGTGTCACCCGCCCTGCAGCAGTGTCCCCAGCTGCCCTGAGCTCAGTGCACAGCTCACAGGAGCCTCAGGTCCCTCAGCACACATCTGCCAGGCAGCAGCAGCAGCAAACTACCCTGACAAAGCAGTTTATCCCTTGTATTTCATTAGCTTAGCACCACCCTTTCCAATGCAGTGCTCCTTAACCGTGCCCATGGGAGCCATTCCCACCCCGCTGCTTAACAGCCGCGTTAACACAAGTTAAGTCCTGACAGGAAAGCCAATGGCAGCGTTCTGTTGGGGAGTCATATCTAACCTAAGACCTGAGAGAAAACAGAAACCCATTTCTTGCATGTGAAGGAACTAGCAATTAGATGGTGAAAAATGCCTTCAGACCTGATTCTCCTTGTGTGTTGTGGGTACCAGGCAGGGGGAGGGTGGTTGGTCTGTCCCCAGGCAACCTGCTCTCAGGCAGGTTTGGGTCATACCAGGTAGCACTTGAAGGTTTGCTGGCTGCCACCAGACACACGGCTTTAATTTGAAGCAACCTGCACGCTGCACCTGCACGGCAGCCCAACAGGTCTGTGTCCAGCAGTGCTGGGTTTGGTAGCTTGGCAGGGCACCAATAAAACAGCCCCATCACTCTTTCCTTCGTGAGGAGTGTGCTCACAGCAACCACGTGAGAGAGAAGGGAACACGGGACAGTGATCTTTACTAAGGAAGCAAACCATTACAGCTCTTACAGTGCCTAGATTTTGCTGTAGAGCTGAGGAAACTCCAAGATACCTTGTGCCTAGCAGTTACAACATCCTGCTCAGGGAGCTGAAGCCAGCCATGCCCAACCAATATGGAAAGGGCATGCCAGGGCGAGAAAGCCCAGCCCCTGCTGCAGCACCCTGACAGGCTGCGACAAAGAGGGGTGCAGGGGATCCGGCCCTGCAAGCACACGCTGCCATGGAGTTACACTCAGCAAGAGAGTTCAAAGCTATCTTGGTGCTGCAGCAGAGCCTAGCAACAGACCTGGCAGAAATAACTTGCCTCATCATTATGCAGGTAAGATATGTAATTGCAAACATCACTAAGGCTGTGGAGAGAATCGTGATCTCTCCGGAGGAGGGGGAAGAGGTGCCTTCTGCCACACGTCATTCATCAACTTCAGGATGCAGCTGAAGAGCCTCAAAAAATAACACCAGGGGAGGAAGCGCGGGCGGCAAATCTCCAGCAGCAAAGCTGTGCTCTCTTCTCCCCATCCACGGGCTCTCGGAGGTTACGGAGACACCGCTAACTCAGACTTCATCCACACGGTGCTCTCACTGACAGGCAATCTCAGGGTCTTAATTGCCAGGCACTGCTTCTGTCTTGTAATTGTTACTGTGATCGGAATTTCAAATAGTCCCAGAGCAGCAGTTAGTCATAAAATCTATTTCTAGGAGATAGTTGATCTTTCCCCATCCCTCAAAGCCCACGGCCAGGACAGCTGGTTAATAGACTGAAGGAATTCATCCTAACCACTGGGGACCCAATTAGCAGAATGGACTTGGGTGATGGGAAAGGGAAGAGGAAATGCCAGTCATTTCCTACTTACCATATTGAACTGCTGCTGCAGTTTTTCGTTGGCATAGTTGATACAGAACTGTTCAAAGCTGTTGATTTCGAATGTTTCAAATCTAAAATATGCATATACTCAAAATTACTAGTGTAGTGGTTAGATTCATTGCATTATTTCAGGCAAAAACAACACAATCAAGCAACAAAACACACAGGAAAACAGCAAATTGCACTACATGGGCAATTCAGTGATGCTCCCCCACTAGGCAGGGATGAGGAACTCAGGGAAAGGATTGGTGTTGCTGGAGAGCACTTTAGTTAACTTTGTCCTCATGTTCCTGGAGAACCATGAGATGACAATTCCCTTGTAACTTTCCACAATACAATATATAAATGAACTACCAACAGCACAAACGAGAAATCCCACTATAAATGTCAAAGTCATGACAAAGATCTCAGATAGTATGTCAAAACTAAACACCTACTTCCTTCAGCTGGAATAAGCAGCTGCTAAGGTTTTGGGGGTTTTTGTGTAATCCATGCAGCGCTACATGATAAAGACAAAGATGTTTTGCAGTGAGATAATTACATAAGACTGTCATATCTCTGACAAAAACTCACCCATAGATGTCCAACACCCCGATGAAAGAATGCTGTTTTACAGTAGCATGAAGGGCTTTGTTCACATGATCTACAATCCAGTTAAAGAGATTAGCATAGATATGTTTGGCAAGTGCATCTCTGGCATTGATGGCATGAAGTTTAGAAATTGGCTTGATGTAGGTTTCAGTGGCAGTGGCGAGCTTCCTATGGCAAAGCCAGTGGGCCATCTCATCATACTCCACACCCATGAGGTCACAGAAGATGGTGAGGGGTTCATGCTTGGGCTAACAAAAAGAGTCTCATTAGGTCTTGAAACAATATCACCAATAGTAAGCATACAATCATGCAACCAGAAGAACTGCCTGCCTGCAGTGATCCTACAATAAGCAGCAGCAGCAGCTTCCTCAGCTCTTCTTCCTTCAAAACGTAACGAGTTCCCTACCCATTTAGCACATTCACATCCCTGAAGCAAATTAGTGAATGGATTTCCCCAAAGGCATTTATTTTACTGTATTTGTGTTCACCAAAACGCTTCACACAGGGAACCCACAGCCTTCAGAAAAATGAATCACCTGGCTTCACAGGGATGGACTTGGTATTTTGAATTCTTACAACTAATTGTCTCAGACCCAATGGACTGTAGCTCCTGAGTGGTGTTCTCTTCTGCCCACATACATCCACAGCTGGGAGTGATGGCCAGTGGGGCATCCCAGCCCAAGCCAAGAAGGAAGAGCAAGTGTGGAAGGGCTTTAGTGCTCTCATCTCAGTACTTGGCACAGAATTTTCTCAGTGAATTCTGGAGACAAACACTAAGAGACTGCAGCACATAAATCTTGTTCTCTGACTCTCAAATTGGTCTACAAATGTAAAAAAATTGACCTTTGTTTAAATGAGTAAAGTCAACCAGCAAGGCTTGCATGCTGAGATGGCTATGTAAGATTTCTGCATAAAAATCCATGCAGTGCATGTACCGCTCGATGAGTTAATAGACTACCCCTTGTGACTGACATGCAAACCAGTCATGAGAAATCAAGGGCAGGTCCTTCATCTAAGGGACTCCCCTAACACTATTTTCTCAACACACTTCTTTTGCACCCAGTGGTTCAATTGCTAGCAATGTCTTGACAAGGACAGATTGCAGAGGACTGTCACTACAGGTCCAGTAGCTTCAGGGTGCATCAGCTTTATCCTTTATTTCCACATCCTTCTGACTTCTCTGGGGCTTACAACATACAGGTCCCATGGCAGTGCTGTTACACGTCCAAAATCCAGTTAACTGAGCATGTCTTACTGGCTCAGAAGACAATAATAAAGTAATAATAATAATGAACACTGCACAAAAGAGTGTCACATTACGGTTGCTCAAGCTGACATTAAACAAACTGCTTCATTCATGCAGCATCCTTTGCTGAGCTCCCTGAAGCACCACTATTGCATCACCACACCAGAGCTTTCCCAGCAGAGCACAAAGCTCTGGGATGACAGGGCTGTTTCCAGAGAACAGCTCGGCTCAGGTAGCAATGCCATTGAGCAGACATTCACCGCTGCCTGCTGGGTGTTGTCATATCAGGATAGGGTTGCACAGGAACTGGCAGCTTTGTACTCGCTCATTCAGTGGGATTCCTGCATCAGAGATACTCATTACAACACAGGCAAGCTCATCATGTCCCGGGACTCATCAGCTTTCAACCTGTGATCATTAAATGAGTTTTCTTTGTAGTGGAAATCTTTTTAAGACACGACAAAGAGCCAGACTATTGCTGTGGTTTCAAAGCAGTTATCCATTAGATCCCATGAACAGGTAGTGTCAGACATGGCACACAGTCAGATGTGTCCCCATGAAGGACCAATTCTCAGCTCCACAAACTGTCACTGCAAATTCTTGAGAAAAGGACTGAGAGTGACATGAGAAAAAAGCCCAGCAAGTGTTGCTATTATCTGAAGTGAGAAAAAGACAAAGGCTGTGCAGTCCAAAAGGAGACATTCAAAGCAATGCAAAGGTAAGAACTAGTCCTTGTGAATCCAAAGCAGAGAAGAGTGACCAGTCAGATCTGTTTTGTTTCTCATCTCCAGAATATGGACTTTGATAAGGAGACTTGGCCCTCACTGAGTAAGGACGATTTTTCAAATCAGACTATGTAGTTCTTGTTGCTGAACTCCACAAAGGCAAAAAAGAACTGATAAAACCATGACACTTAGATGAGTCACACAAATCATATCTGTGTATCCTATGCTCATGTTTAGACATCCCAGAGGACTTTGCGAAGCATTTGTTTTGCAATTATTTAAGACATTTTGGCACTGAATGTCAAAAAAAACCCCATCCAGCAAAGCATTTACTGTGAGCAAGGAAGGTATTTGTGTAGGAATATAAAAATCTAGACACCTGCTCAGGACTTCAAAGCTGGCCTGTCTGGTAGACTTTTCTAGGACAGATCAATTACAGTTACAATTGTATAACCACTGTTATAATAGAGAGAGTACTGTCTAAAGCCTCTAAACTGAGAAAAGTTCAATCCATCTGCTAAAAGAACCGTGAAAATGTTAACAAATTAGAAATAAACACATTCCTTCCATTTTCATATTATTACTCTTTTTCAGAAGAGGTTCCTGCAAACAAGCAGAAGGCAGAACTGTCAGAGTGGAAAGCACACCCTTCAGCTCATCTCCTACTCACAGGAACAGTGCAGCTGTCAGAATCCCGAGATGCAAACTCCACGTTGCCCAGGTGAAGGATGCCAGCAAGGATTCGAAAAATTCCCATCTGGTAGGAATCACTAATCCCTGAAAAGGTATGCATAAAATGTTTTGAATGGAGAGAGCTGCAGTTGATAAAAAAATTTGTTAAGAAGAGAAAAGAGGTGACCGCTGTGTGTGACACTGACAGTACTGACTGGCTCCACTTCTATTAAAAATGTTTTCCAACCAGATGAAAAAAAATCCATTAAAATGAATAATTTAATTTTCTGTTTCAAAGTGCTTTGTCAGTGACCTCCAACACTGTATATGCTACACTAAGAGAATTCATCATTTATATTCACATAATGCATGCTCCTCCAATAGATTTATGATTCCACTGCAATTTAAATACCTTCTTCATGCAATACAAGTATCTCAGTCCCAAAATTTATTGAACTCTCCTGGTTTTAAAAACAACAGAGCATGAAGAAAATATATACAATCAACATAGAAAACTATTGCTATTGTATCAGATTTGGAATATGACTGTGTTTTACAAATTACCTAGCAAAGTGCAGGCATGCCTGGTGTTTACCATCTCCTTTGCATCGTCAACACCATCAATCACAGGGCTTCCACCTTGCTTCGTATAGTGAAAGGAATTTGCATTCCCTGTAACAGAAAAAACCCATGTACTGTACACACACATTGATGCAGAAATTCACAGCACATCTGTAAAGTTGTGTCATGAATAAGTTGCTCTTGGCAGAATCCATGATTTGACATACGTCACTGTTTTTGCCTTCTGGCTCATAAGACACATTTATTCTAGAGAAGATTTTTTCAAGACTTAACAGTGCAAATAAGTATTCTTAAGCCAGCTGGTTCCTCCAGTAGGCCCTCAAGCATATTCTCTACCTAACCTTGGTTCAGACTCCCACATCTATGGAATAATCACTCTGGAAGCAGTTATTCTCCAAGTCTGAGCCAAGCAGCAGGCACAGAGCTGACAGCAGCAGCACTTCGGAATTAAGTGGTAGGTATTATTGCTCCAGGATATCATATACTATATTTTGCACATTTTCTTCTCTTTTCTAATTCATGGTCTGGTTCACTCATGATCACTCTGTGATTCCTTCTGGCTGAGAAGTCGTGATTGGAGAACAGAGAGCTTGATCCCACTTGGGACAGCACTAGGCTTCACTGGGAGAGCAGTAGCTCTCCTGGGTGATGTGTAAATTCCTACAATTTCAGTGGCCATGCTTCCAGCTGCACTAAGAGATTCCTTTTCTTCTGATTGATTTGCTACGGTTCCAGGAACACTGAAAGAGAAGTCTGCTAAATGGTTTCTTTAGTTATAATGACATCAGTTCCTTTCTTTCCTGTGTCAGCAGATGTGAATCCTCAATGTGCCAGGATGGTGCAGAAGAGCAGAGAAACACTTCAGAACCAGGACAATATTTCAGAAACCAGCACTGACAGGCTGTGCAGTTTTCACACTGACTTTTAAAAATATACAAGAAGCACTGAAATGTATACAAATATATGAATTTGTATATATATATGAATTATATGAATTTTTAAAATAAGGTGATTACCAGTCCTAAGGTCATCCTTATGCCCTTCTCTCACAAAGTACCAATTCCTGTCAAATGAGCATCCTTTCCTTTATCAACATTTTAAATTGAAAAAAGAAAAATTTCACTTACAAGTTTTGTGATGACCAGGTTAGCAGAGATGATAAATTAATTGCTGGTAACAGCCCAAGTATTTAGATGCAAAATAAGCTTTTCAGGTGCTTATACTAGAAAGGGTAACATTCTCTAGTGGCTGGAGCAATGGAAAAAAGGTTTTAAAGGACCAAGAGAAGAGAATTTCACCCTCTCCACTGGAAAGCTAATCTGTAATCCATTTCATAGTAAGTCCCAGTGATTACAACTGCAGCATATTTAGAGCCTGCTGAATAACCAAATCTGTTACTTTATCAGAAAACCATAAAGTCTGAGATTTGCCATTTCAGATATTTTCAAAGTATTTTAGTATTTGAAGGTTTAAGAGTTTAGAATTTAAAAGGCAGCAATTCTTCTTCTGGCTGTATGGCTCCAAAAGCTCAAAGATGGTGCTTTGTACAATCCCACAATAAAATGAACTTGAATTTCATACCTAATCGTAGAGTCTTAAACTCGGGTAATGCTGCAGAGGCACAAAGCTGGTAAAAGATGTGGTAATTTCTCTCCTCTTCTGCCTTTAAAAAGAAAGGAATTAATTATTTTTCACCACTTAACAAGTGGCAGAAGCAACCACGAGCAGAGATGAATTACTATGTATAATGTTTCTTTAGCAATACATTAAGAGCACAGACGCTGCATGAAACAAGAAAAGATAAATCAGCATCTATCATTTTCTTCTTGGTTAATTTAATACATTTTCAACACCAGGAAGCATGCAGGCATTTTCACTTAAAAAAAGAAGTATGATTTCACTTTTCAGAATTGCGGATTACTATTAAATATAGATCAGGATTCTACGGGTGGGTGAAATGATCATACTTAAAAGCTTTTCATTTTCCAAAAAAAAACTAATAGCATTCACCTCAGCATTTATAGTAAGCTGGTAAAGGAACTATCTTCCTTGCCAAGGCAAAGCCCAAATTTTTAAAGGAAGAACAAACATAGCTCAGAAGGTTATGACTTATGAATGACCAAGACCATAATTCTGAACTTAAGCACTCTGAATTTCATAACTTCAAACAAAACAAAGAAAAATACTCTCTTCCAGCTAAACCATATGCAGTAAGTCTCTCCTAATTTTAAAATATACAACAGAACTTCATGTAACATTCCTACATGACACAATAATTTTAAGCAGCCACTCAAGGCTAAGTTGACTTTTACAGAGCTCTAGACTATAATGTAGGGCAAAGATGGAGAGGAAGTGTGGGAGATGCTGGATTGCTTCAAGTATGAAATAAAAAAATGAATAGATTACATCAGTATTACCTGAAACACCACCCTTGATTTTTCCAAGAGGTAAGTTCTCATGTTAGCACCAATGATTCGATACCTCTTATCAAAACCAATTTCAATGTATTTCCCAAAGCGACTGCTGTTGTCATTCCTTGTAGTTTTGGCATTTCCAATAGACTGAAAAAAGGGAATTTGTAAAGGTTAAACAGCTTTTCAAAATTATCACATCTATTTACATGGCTCATAAATACCTAACAATGTTAATCTTGTCCTGGTATAAAAATAATCAAGAATTTAGTAAAGAACAATCTATGCCTGCTCAACAAGTTACATCAAAATATGGTTATTTCATTAATGCAAGATCAGGAGCTGATCTTTCTAGCAATTATTCCACTTCCACATAGTCTAATTTTCAGCTAAAAATCCTTTATCGCTCTTTGAAATCTTTTAAAAGGAAATAGTTAGGAAAGGAAATAGCTAACAGAAAGCTGATGTACACACAGATTTTTTCCAAGGACCTAATAAAACAATAATGATTATTTCAGTTGTATAAATTCATATATGTAAGAGCACAGATATATGTATAGTACTTGCAACCTCTGTAGGTTTACCTATCATAAACACACAGTCAGCAAACAGCCCCTCTATTCTGCCTGGCTAACAGTTTCTTAGTATTATTATTATTACTCTCTAATCACCACATTTCCAAACTACTCATGCAAACATATCATCTAAAAATATACTTACCACGTGCCTAAGTATAATCTAAAAATTAACATGCACAGACTGATGTCATTTGCCTGAAACTGAACCCCTTCCACAGCAGTTTGGTCACTGACCCAGGGACATCCTTTGATGCTGCCCTGAGTGCCTGTCTCAGATTAATTCAGTACAGCTTCATACACAACAAACAATATTTCATGCATTTCCTCTATAGTTCATGTCTTGGGATGCCCAGGGCAAATAACAGCTGTGGTTCCTACATAGTCTCTGTGCATCTGCCTTACCTCATCAGCATCAGGGTTCACCCTGCAACAGGTACCAGCTGGATACATCAGAACTCAAGGCATGCAAATCACAACATGCTCAACATCAAAGAAAATAGTTTTCTCAATTAGACCATGTTTTAGACATCACATAGCAATTCACCTTCCAAAAAATTCCAAAAGATATCTCTGTATCAAAAGGAATGGCTTTTGGAAGAATTCAGATGCAGCACACTGCCTTTTATCACATGCCTCTCTGTGTATGTTATGAAGCACCTAACTCTGAAATGCACTATAGCTGTATATATGTCCTGGTTTCCCAATTCATGTAGCCATCCACAGGAACTCTGTACTAAAATAAACTTGAGGAAAACAAATGAGAGCAAGTAGCACTGCTGAGTATCCCAAATCTGCAAGGAAAAGGCCAGTGAATGGGTCAGTGCCAGCTGGTACAGCCTGGAAAGCTGGGATTAGACTGTCAGAAACTCCACGACAGCAGCAGCAGCACACACACCCTGCTGAGCAGGTATCAAAGTGGGCATCAGATGGACAGTGGCTGTAAAGGATCTAGGAACAAGCTACATCTCTGCAGCTCTAAGAAATACTGAATTAATTCAAACTCAATGTACTCTAACTCCATTCTTGTGTTTTAAAATTATTGCTCCGGTGATATATTTTGTTGTTGTTGGTAGCAATATGACATTACAGAATCTTCAGAAACCAATTACTGCTTTGAAAGGTATTACTGATATAAATAGTTAAGAAAGCCTTTGGGATTATAAGATTGCTTACCAGAGTACATACCAAGCTGTACCATTTGCATAGCTATAGAGGGTAATGAAGAATGAGAGGCAGGAAACTACACATAAGGATGTGTTTTAAGACTTGTCAGTTTCTACATTTGCACAAGGAAAGCTGTATATAGATATTGACTACAAAATTAATCACTTAAATAGTTGTTCAGAATGTGCAGGGGTCTCTTGACATTAGAATATTTAGCAGGCAAAGACGATGTGAAATTCTGACACTAATGATGGCAGCTCATAAAATACTGATGTTGAGGTTGTCCAAATAAAAATTAGAAAATAAAATGTCCTTCTGCTCCTGAATTTTTACAGTCAACTTAGAAAATGAGAAGTTTCCTGTTTCTAAAATTAATTGCTCTTTTTCTTCCAAAAATATATGGGTAAATTTGTGTTTCTGCCTATTTATCAAATGAAGAATTGAAAATATTAATTACACTATCAGATTCTGTCTCAAGACCAGATTTTACAACACTCCCTCTAAAGCTTATTTAAAGTTTAAGTGTTGGAAGTTAAAAAGATAACTTTCACCCAATTATAATAATCTTTAAAGTAATTGAAATATATATTGAGATTTACCCATGTTCATGAAATTGTTGTTATCCCTAGAAAATAAAAATAAAGTATCACCATTGATTTTTAGTGAATGAAAAAAGGTATGGATGGAAAGCTCACTTTTAGTTTGCAATTTAAACTTCCTTGCTTTTGGAAACTAACTCAGACAATTAGTGGTGAGCTGATGGCCACCTGGTGGGACGTGAGGTCCAAGGAGGGAGAGAGCAGGATGTTTGCTCTAGGCCAAACAAAAGAAGGGAAACCAGTAGAGAGTTTGTATTTCACCCAGCAAACAGCCAACCACAGACCTGTCCTGAAGAGCGTCTTACAGAGCTGTCCCTTGGCAGGCTCATGGTGAGGATGTCGCCGCCTGATTGACCTCAGGGACCACCGCTGTGGGGAGCAGGGGGAGGCAGAAAGGGCTTTCAGCACCCCTGTTATCCATGCACTGAATCTCAGCGTGGCCCTGGATGGTGTGTTGCACTTACTGCAGGCACTGGAGCAGTGCAAGGTGTGCTCTGGGCTGAGCTCCCACCTCCAACACTGCTGCTGTCCCCCAGGCACAGGCTGCTCCTGGGGCAGCTCCAGCTCCAGCCACAGCTCAGCTTCCCTGCCTTCCTCCCCTAGCTGGACATTTGGATGAGTCACTGCCCATCACGGCACAGCTCGTTTCATCCCATAAAAGTTTCAAAACACCACACAGCACCACAAACCAGGCACAATTACCTTGGGACAGACACACACAGCTGTGATGGAGCAGCTATAGTTTGAGTACCATGAACTCCTCGTGCCAGGAGGAAAGGAGGAATAAAACATAGCTCATTTTTTACAATACCTGAGAAAGAAAACAAGGGCAGCATTTTGCATTTCAGGTTTCACTGTGTGCACTCTCTTTACTCGTAATACTTCACACTACTGCACAGAGATGCCCAACATCTACCAAGTGGTCCAAAGCATTTTCCTAGGCTGTCCACAGGCACGAGCACGTGCATGCCTATGGACAGTGCTCCTTCTCTCAAGAAATTCCCCCAAGACTTTCTGGGGAAATAATTTCTTAACATAGTTCCTTAACTTCAGCCACAACTTGAATCTACACATGCAGGCAAAGACATAAGAAACAACTCAGATGAGTCTAACAAGTCTTTTTTTGCTTGGCCATGACATCAGAATCACCTCCTGAGTTTCCCAGAGAACAGGGATCCTGAAGCAGGAGGAACTGTACATGTCTTCTCACAGTCAATAGTCAGCACTTGTGCACCCAAGCCAAAGGCTTTAGGACTGGACTACAGTTAGTTACAGAAATTTCTAGAACTGAAACCTTAGTGTGAGCTAATTATAGCAAAATTATGTCTTCTGATGTGTTTTTCAACTCTGAAAGAAACTATGTGTTCCTATGTAACTTTGTTTTCTCAGTCTCCTGATCCTAATTGTATTTCCTAAAATTTAACATTTGCTTTACTTAACTCTCTTCACTTCAAAGTATAATCTACCTGTCCCCACTGTGATGTACATTCAGAGGATAAGACCTAAAGTTTTATCCTCTTTGGAATTTGACACACAAAATCAGTCTTCTGCAATTGCATTTGCCCAGCAGTCTGGGAACTACCAGTGTTGCAAAGCTGAAGAGATTTAAAGCAGTATTAATATGAAAATTACTTTGTTATGTGAAATGCATTAACAATACTGAAACATTACCTCCCATCTACTCTCAAGCTTTCACAAATGATATTTTAAATGATGCCTAAAGCACCTCCTTGTAAATGGATTAAATACAAAATTTTAATACATGTTTATATATACTTTTTAGAAGTATGGATTGCCCGTTCTATTGAGTGCTTATGTTAGATCCAAAATAATAACTGCAGCTGGAGGGTGAGGGTTAGTGCTGTAGCTTTCTTACCTCCATTATGGGGTTGGAGGCCAAGACTTTCTCCTCAACATTGGCTTCACTGGCAGATCCACTGACCGTGGCAAAGTACCTCATGGCATACTTAGCAGAGACAGTCTTTCCAGCTCCAGATTCCCCACTGACAATGATTGACTGATTTCGCTCATCTCTGAAACACAAAGGCATGTTAATTCCCAGCTGTTCTCTCAAGGACACTTATTTCCTGCATCCCCAGCTTGGCAACAACCCTTCCACCATAAATGTTAGCAGTACAGCAATAAGGTAAATGCACGTGGCAGGGACAAGGCAGTTAGTTACCAAGCTGCCTGAGTGGCTGACTGGACTGCCTGCAACCAGGATGCTCCCTCAGGGTGGATGGGACAGTCCAGCCAGCCAGCAGAGCTGCTTTGGAGAACCTGGCTACAGCAAAGGACCTGTTACCACTATTCACTAGGTGCTTCTGCAGCTACTTCTATCCAGAGTCTGTGGTACAGTGCTCCACTAAAATATCAGTGTTCATTAGTAGAAGATCATGAATGCCATCTTACAGATAGAGAAATCAACAGCAGAGTCAGCCACAGAACTTTTCGTCCTTCTGATCTAATCACCAGCTTTTCCCAGAATTGTTCTGAATCTGAAAAATTCAAGCATGGCTGTTCAGGACACAAATAGCAGCTCTGGAGTGAAGACAGTCCCTTTGTTGTGAAAAAATTTATTCTCATTTAAAAAAAAAAATCTCCATTTGCTACTAAAACAATTTTCTCTCAACTCAAAGAGCACAAACGCCAACTGCATGACTAAACAACATACTCCAAAATAACAAGGAGAGAAATTAGCATTTATAGAGCTTGAAAGTTTTAAAATAAAGACCATATTTGCTTTATACCGTATTTTACATTTTCAAAGCAAATGAAGTGAAAATGAAAGATATTTCAAAGTACTCCTCTGAGCTGGGTGAGCTTAACTCTATCTTACATATTCTAAAGTGGAGAAAGGAGGGATGATACTTTCTCCCAGAGATTTACAAGGCTGGGGCTGGAATACAGAGAGCATAGCCAAGCTGCAGACCAGGCTGCCCTTACAGTACAGGAACTGTGAACAACATGTCAAGCACACACTTGTTCAGGTAGCACACAGACAAGAGAGCCTGCTGAGGCTGTCAGTCAGTGCTGTGCAGGGGGAGCAAAAGACATGCCCATGAAGACACTATCTGTAGTTTCCACAGCTTAAAGGCCCTCCAGAACATCTGCAGTTCTATTTCGGGGATGGCAAAAACTGAAAAAAAAAAGGCTGCTGATTAAATTATGAAGCTATTTATCAAACATGTATAAAGCATACAAGTTCCTTTTCCAGGTGAAGTATGGGTAGCCCATCCATCTTAGTCAGAATGGGTGGCTTTGTCTCAAATTGGTGTTACAGGTGCCTCTTGGTATCCCTACATATTACTGGCCCCTAATTGAAACTGGATTGTGATGGATAACGTATCCATAGCACACATATTCCAGGGCCTCCAGAGGTGAGAGTCCCTCCTCCTCATTGCTTTTTTCCTCTCACTGCTCCAGGTTCATGCCAACCAATGCCTGTGGGCACAGGCTCAGGGTTACAGACTATATTGCTATTCTCAGGCTGCTGCCTATTTTCAAAAACAATGCCAAGCCCCCAGGTAAGAGCACAGCTCCATCATCCACTCTGTGCTGCTCAAAAGCCACAGGCTCAAGGAGCCTCTGCTTCTGTCACCCATCCCTGAGAGAGCCAAGGTGGCATTTGTTTAACCGAATGAAGGTATCAGTTGAAGCAGATCATGCACATTTTGTTAAAAGGAAATTACTTTAAATGGCTGAATGCTGCTTTAAATTAAATAGCAAAGTGTTAAGAAGATCAAAGCAACCTAATTTTGCATTCTCAACTTCCACATAACACATGCAATAGGTGGGAATGATTGCAGCACAGTTCACACATTCATACACACCAAGCTGTCGGTCTCAGTGGGAAAGTTGTGGGAAAGCAGAACTGTTCAGTTTGATACTGGGTTTGTGTAGTCCAGGTTACAAGGACTGAACTGCCAGAGATGCCAGCCTTGGCCACCAGGTCTCATCTCACCCATCAATGAGACCTCATGTGACAGAGGCCATCACACCCCTGTAGAGGCTCACGAGGGAGGTCTGTGTCTGGGATGACTTGCAGTAGCAATGAAGATTCCCAGCTGGAAAATGTAGGAGCAAAACACTTGTACTTCTTCCCTATTCCTCCTCTCAGAGTCCACAAATGGTAGACAGAGGGGTGTGGGAAGAGAGCCTGTAGCTCTGCACATCAGGAGACCTCCTGGTCAAAGAGCAGCAGCAGGACGTGGGAGAAGTCCAACCAAATGCCCAATATCCAGGCTTAACTGGGACAGCTGATAACAAACAATTTTCCTCTCCCACAGACAGTTCCTGCAGTGAGTCAAAACCAACCATTCCTTCATAGGACTGGCACTGCTCGCTCTTTTATTTCTCCTGTGCTCTTTCTAATAGAAAAAACTGCATGCCATTCTAAAATATGAAACTTCTGATCTCATTTCAGGAATTGCCTAACACAGGAGAGAGACAACAACATAACAAGCTTTCCATTTGTACATCACCAGCTTTGTTTCATGTGTTAAATATCATTAAATATATGAAGACTCAGGAAGCTCAAGTTCTATGACATTGATCCTCTGATGGCTGAGCTTATTTTTAGCTTAGTTCCCAAAGTACAAAAGGCTATCAGAAAACCAAGGAATGCAAACTCAGTACTACAGACTTCTGACAAAACTGTCAACAAAAAATGAACTCTGTTGCCAAGACAGTGAAAATAAAGGTGTCTCAGAATCTAATTGTCACATCCCTGATGGACATGTGTGGGAGCAGGGAAAGTGCACGCTGGTTTTTCAGTCCCTACTCCCTTCTTGGGATCTCCATGTTTACCAAGACAGTAATGAGAAAATGAGTTTAAATAATTTCCCCGTAGGAATACTGTTGCTAATTAGCCTAGACTTTCCTTCCCCCATGTCATAAGATATTCTTCTCCTTAGCACTCCTTCATGTGCACAGGAATAAGAGATCCATTATTGTATTACTGCATAAGTACATATACACATCTCATAAATTTGCCCAGAGAAGATACAGCTCGCTCTGTGTGAGCTGAAAACATTGCTGCTGTCTCCTCCGCAATGACAGTCTGTGTCTGCAGCAGCTACAGCCACCACAGGAGACAAAGGGCTCCCTCAGTGTCCTCCTGCCAGCGCTCCATCCACGCTCAGGGCTGCTCTTGTCTTCAACAGCACATTAGTCCATTGTTTTGCTTTAACACACTGGAGTGGCCATCCTCTAGCATATTATTCTTTCTGCTTTTTGGCAGAGAGAAAGGAAAACACAACAAAACACCCCAAGATCACACTGGATGGTTAAAGGAGAAAGGACAACGTAACACGAACACGACAGTGCAAAGGATGAGCTGTTACTGCCACAGCCCCAGGGAAAACTTGGCTTACGGATGTTCCACCACAGGCAGCAACGTAGTCTTTCAAGAACAAGAGGGGAGTGGTCCTGCCAGGCAGCCCTGCCAGCTCAGCAGAGGGCTCTTTTAAGTCATTAAACTTTCAAGAAACAAAAAGCCAAATTTGAAAGAAAAATAACCAGTAAACTAAAATCAAAGTACTGTGGATAATGCATGAAATGCAGTGAGAATTGTTTTTAATGATTTGGTATAAGCAATGGCCCTTCTAAAATGTAATCTCTGTTTATGTCAAATGAAATTTTCATAGTCAGGCTGCACTAAAAACCAAACAAAATGAAAATAACTCCAAACAAAAAAAGGAAAAAAACCCAACCAAACAAAAGTAACACCCTCCCTGAGATTTCTTTCTCAGGTATAAATAACACCTTTAGAGATATTTTTAGTTAAATCATTAGCCCCTGACCTTTGACCTGACATTTCGAGTACTTAACATGTCACCAGTCAGAAAAAAAAAGCTATAATTAAAACTTTCAGCCAATGAAACAACTAAGTAGGGCAACAGCTTTATGTGACACCACTTTGCAGCCAGGTGCCACAATCCATTATCTATGCAATACTTCATCTTCTTGCAGTTGTTTCTCTGCATAAAACACATAATTAGATTATTTTAAAATTAAGATTACTTCTGAATAGAGGGAACATTTTAGTTATGCTTTTACAAACAGAAATGAGGAAAAGCAATCTGGGAGACAAGAGGTGAAGGAGTCCTCTTTCACCCAAGGTGGGGAACAATTGGATCCTAGAATACAGAACTACACCACAGTGAAGCAATACTAAGCCAAATTATCCTGAAAAGAGGTGTTTGCCCCCAGCACACTGAAAGAGTTGGACTGGGAGCAGTTTACCACTCAGGGAAATACCATGGCATTGGTGTTCAGGCATTGGTCAGGAGCCCATTCACCTTCTGCCATTTCTGAGTAGGGCAGAAGAATAAAGGAATGACAAAACCACATTAAAAGTTCCATTTTAAGATGCCAGGCCCAGACATTTCAACAAGCTGAAATGTGAAATGATAGGCTGACATTGCCTGCAGTAGCAGGGGACTTGGTTCAGAAATATTCTATACAAATTCTCTCAGGCCTATACTTTAGGAATCATGGGAGGGTAACAGGAACCATGGGAGTGTAACAGCTATTTCTTGACAAATGCAAGAAGGAGAACACACTACAGAATAAATAACTGATAATTTGAAGCAGTGTTATCTATCACAAAAACAATGCAGAAACAGATTTTTGCATAGGCTGGTAATTTTTAAAGACAATTTTGCTTTATCTACAAAATTCTGTCGACAGGCAATATGTTTATGAGGAAATTCACTGTCAGAGTGCCAAAACAGAATAGATGCAGACTTACCTAACTCCTGGAAGCCTGAGATTACAGCCTACACACCAGCAGGGCTTTTTCATGCTTTGAAAAAATGTTGCAAAATTTAACACTGAAGATAACTTCTGCTCAAAAGACGCTCAGCTTTGAGGAAAACAGAGTGCTGCAAACCGACTTGAGATACCTTACATGCAAAGAAGGGCTTTGCAGATCATGAATGAAACGAGAACAAACAAGAAACCAGCAAGAGGTTTTAAAAAAACTACCTTGCATTCAAGAGGTGAAAAAACCCCCTTTGCTGAGGATGTGCACATATCCTAATGCAAGGCTTTTAACAGCACGGACTACTACTAACTTTAAATTCTGTAATTCATAGAAATCTAAGCTAGATGCTTCCAGAAGAGCTCAGTATGGAGGAACTGCTACTCCAATGAGGTCACAGTTCTCAGATACACTGGAAAAAAGAGCAAGATTGTCACTGGGCACCTTCAATGTATACAGACACTGACTAACCACTGATGGCTGTCATCATCCAATGGTTTCAGTTGACCAAAGGAAAAATTGAGGCAAAAAAGAAAAAAAAGGTAAGAAACAAATCATTAAAGTTACTAATATTAAAGGCAGAGTTTTCAATTTTCAAACAATTTTCATTAAAGATCACTGCACCCACTTAAGCTGGTTCCCCCAAAAATCAAAACAGCTTACTGCATCAAAGCCATTACCTCCACAGCAAACTGTCCAAACACATCAGGATAAGCAAGACATATAGACTGAAAAATCCCTATCTTTGTTTACCTTCCTCCTCTATACCAACTGAAAATTCCTCTCTGAAGCAGGAACACTGAAACAGTTAAAAACCTCTCCATCAATAAGCATTTCAGAGGGGACTAAAGAAGCCTGAAGCTATTCAATTTAATCATCAAAGCACAACACTGTTTTTTGCCTTTTTAGACTTCCTACAACTTAAGCACTGGATGTATCACTTGATCTTGTCTTTCAGACTCATGACTCCACAGCAAATAATGCCAAATAAACATATATAAGCACACACCCTGTACACAAACATCAGCCTGGGAAAACAAACAAAAGGAATATAGAATTATTGACAACAAAAGGAATCCAGGAATTACTGATATCAACCTCAATATTTCTACGAATCCATTCATACCCAAGCTACCAGCATCTTTCCCTGGCAAAAGTGTATCATTAACAGCTGGTTTTAAAATGTTCTGATATGGACTTTGAAATGCTTGCCTGTGATGAACTACATCAAAGTTCAGTTGCCTCAATGTCATAGTGAGATGAGATTGGCAGAAAAGATCAGAGTGTAATATTCTTAATATATAATGAAGAGAGGAAATAACAGGGCAATTTGATGAGAAGAACATTAGTACTTTGCCTTTGATTCTATATCATCTGTTTTGTTAACCTTGAGGACACTGCCAAGGTGCTGACGTTTTTAAGGAAGGTTCTTGTCAGGGTGGTTTGAAGGCTACCACCTTCAGGACATCTTCCCACTTCCTGCCCTTTTTCTTTGTTTGTTATTTTGGGGTTTTGTTTTGGTTTTGTGGTTTTTTTTGGTGCAGTTGCTACTGATTTATTCGTTTCTTTCGAAATAACAAGTTTAGGTTATGGCTAAAGGCACCAAGTCCATTGCATATGACAGTTTCATTTTTTATTTCACTCAAAACAGCACAAACTGCTGCTAAAGGCCTGATCCTGTGATCTTCAAACACTGAAATCTCCTACTGCTTCAATGCAAGAGCACAATAAATGGCTTTTATTTAATCCAGCAGTGACACTCTGGTCCTCTTTATCTCACGGCTGCTCTTCCACTGCAGTTCTGTGGTAGTAAGATAGACTTGTAAAGCCTGAAATTGCTTTACATTTTCAAAACGGTGAATTTTGAATGATCAAAGTACCTGATATAAACTCCCAGGGAAGGAACCTGTGACTCAGGGAACATTTGGGATAGATCCTGTTCTCAGCATACACACATAATTAACATCAATGTGCGTCATAACCATCAAAGACAGAATAGGAACTTTGCCATCCTACAGCTGAATTGTGACAGCAGGAAAAACAACCCCAGAAAACAACTTAAAAACTAATGACATTGCTGAAAGGTCAGAAGGTCAGAGAAGATTCATTCTGAAATGCTGTTTGCAATCTTACTGTACTTCCATCAGCTGCAGTTACTCTGAGAGCCACTGGACAAACCAGAGACCCAAAAAACCCAGTTTAAGCTATGTTTCATGTTTTACACCCTACAACATAAACAGATTTTCAAACCCCTTTAAGGATACACATACATACATCTGACATGATTTATTATCTCCAGCAATACAAACAGAACTCTGACCTAAGTAAACATCCTATTTTTTGCAATCAATCTCTCAGCATCCCCACTGCATATTTGTGACAGCATATGACCAAAATAACCCACAGTATCTACAGTCAGAACATTCACATGCCTTTGTATCTGAGAGCATGATTAAAAAAACCTGTTAGTAATGATTATTTTCCCTCCATGAGGCACTCATAACAAAGCCAAAATAAATGAAGTTTATACAATGCACTTAAAAGCAGTGTGGAAGTGCTAAATATCATTGCAACTGCTTTACTGATGGTTCCCAAATAATTTAGAAGTACTGCTGTTATAAGAACCACAGAACAGAAAAATACATCTACACACATTCCAAACAGCTCTTTCAGTCTTGGAATAATTATCCACAGAAAAGATTTTGAACTCCCTCTTGTGAAAGCCATCAGATTTCATCAGGTATAAAGACAAGAGCTCTCTGTAGTATCGAATGTTTTGTGAGCTTTGCAGAAAGCAGCTTGATTAACTCATCAAGGAATTCAGAAAGGACCTTCCCAGCTGCAGGTGGCCAGGCCCAGCAGGCTAAAGGGAACACTGTCTCCAAGGCACTGGCATATTCCAGTGCAGGAAAGAGGATGCACAGCAGACGAATGCAGGGTAAAGAATAAAGTCCCGGAAGGACAAATCCATGGTACAACATCAATAAGGTTTAGCACAACTCATCTGAAGGCTCACTGAATAGGACTGACTTCAATAAATGTTGAAATAAACAGACTGTTTCCTGAAAATTGCAGCGATTTTAAACCTGAAACAAAAATACATCCTTCTTATTTTTCTTTTCATAGGACACTCTTCTTTTTTCAGCTCAAAATGTGGTTTGGGAGAGATTCAAGGATTTTTTTTTGCAGACTCATTAGTCTGTGCTACCCCCAAGACCTGCCCTCCCAGTCCCCTGCCAAGCTAAGTCCCTGGTTCACTTTCTGGGCAGTTGTGCTCCACTTTTCTGTGATGCTCCCACTGTTACTTGTTTTTCTAAAAGACCAAAATTGCTTCTACACTAATCCTAAAATAAAAGGCAGCTGTAAAACCCACCAGTGCCGGGAGGTTTAACACGAGTCAGTGCAATATATTTAGCTTCACCTTTGCCTAAGGGTGGTGTTGTGTGGCAGCAAACAAGGCTGTGTCTGCTCAGCCACACTCCTTCGGCACAGAGGCCTTTGAAACTCAGCCCAGGGCACGCAACATCTGTTACGAGCCATTATAAAACCTGGCAACTCTACAAACCCAGGATTTGCTTTTCAAACAGAAGTAATTGAACTGTTCGATAAATAAATAAATAAACAAGAATTCATTCAGCAGTTTTCTAATGCCCTTGGACTGATGGAGAGCAGCAGCAGCCAGCTCCAGGCTCCCTTCCCAGCACCTCTCACATCCAGGGCAGGAGGCAACATCTTGCCATTCATCAACCTTCTGAACAAACTACTTTAATTACAAAGCTCTTTGCAGCCCTAAGTAAATTCTGTTATCCCCTGTTTCTGTCTGATGGCCTCTTTAACATGGGAAAGCACTCCTCCTTTTTCCTCTTTCTTTCCAGCTGCATCCTGGAGCCCACACTGCACAGGTACACCTTGCCATTCTCTCTGCAGCTGCTGAGCCCCTCTCCCTGGGAAATGCCCTTCCCCTGGAGAAGTGTTCCCTGCAACCAGGCAGCCCTGAGAGGTGCCACCCCAGAGCTCTGCCTCCACCAGTATTGCAGGAAACCCTCTCCCTTCACTTTTGAAGTTGCCTCTTGCAGTGCTGCTTTGACCAGCAGGCACAGCCCCTCTGCCCCTGCAGAGCCACGTCATCGTGACAGTCCCAGCGCCGAAGCCTCCAAATTCACTTGTACTGGCACATCCCAAAAGGTGTGGCCTGACACAGATAATTTATTTTTTCCACCCTCAAAGGGCTGGTGTGTGGATTAACAAGGTAATTCTGTAAAATGCCCAGAATATGCAAAGTGTTGTGCAAGCTCTAAGGATTATTATCACAGACTGAAGTGCTTTGAACTGTTCTGTGGCAATGTGATGGGGAGAAAACAAAAGAAATAAAAAAGTCAGTTACTAGTGATTTTGACCCAGGAGCAAGTGCCATTTCATGCACAGAACAGCAGCCACATCTCTGGGTCTGTTCCACCTGCACACCCTGCACCCATTGTTTTATTTTGACCATCTGTCTAACATGCTCTGGCTTGACACATCCTGATCCTCACAGATGCCATGCATTAACAATTCAGAGGATTCTCCAGCTGCAACCTTGAGTCACAACAATTGCTCCCAACTAAGCAGTAAATTAATTCTTTGTAAAATCATTCACTTTTAATAGGCATGAAACATCAGAGTTATAAACCATGGTCTTTAATCACATTTCTAAATATATTTGCAGTTTAGCTTTATTTTTTAAGCCTAGCAGCATTTCTCACTGACATCTTTAGCTGCTGAAGAAAAGAGGATGTTCTGAGCACAGGATGGGGACTGGAAGCTCAGCACCTGGAACCCCTTAATGCTGCAAGAAAGCAAGGCATGAAAAATAAGCATGCTCATTTTTGATCATTGAAAGCACTGATCTGAACTGCTGCACTATCAGTTATGTACTGTATTCCCACATATTTTACTGCCAAGCTGAAACAGCTTCAAACACAGGACCAGGGTTTCCAATTCAGGGGCTCTGTGCCTTGCTTCTGCCACCTTGCTGAACTCAAAGCTGCCTTCCCACTCCCATGTCTGTTTCAACTTAGAAAATGGAAATAAAGATACTGATCTCTTCTGTAGAGGACTTTGAGATCTGCTCATGGAACGTGACAAAGGTGAAATACAGACGTTATACATAACCTGAATTCTCATGAGTCCATTCCAGCTGCAAACTCAGCCACTCCAAAACACCTCAGGTTGTTAGGCATCTTTGTTCCTCTTCAACAAGAGTTTGGTAAAAGCATTCTGCAATAATCTCACAACCAGAAGATGCACCTTTTTTTTTTAATTAACAAAATGCACCACTTGCCAGTATAACTGTTTCAAGGAAACACAGCTCTTGACTGTAAAAATGTCAAAAGGTGAAAACATAATGAATTGTCGGTAACATCTCCCAACACATACAAATGAAGAAAACTGAGGTCAGCACATGCTACCATCCCATGATAGATTGCACTCCAGAGGAGGACAAAGATGAGCCAGCACTATGCAACTGATTTATCTAGGGATTAGTCAGAGGTCACTCCTGCAACAGTTTAGGAAAGCTCATTGCTTAGCTACCAACAGGACACCTCACATGAACTCCAGTTTCCAGCTACGACCATACTTAACCCTTTTGCTGCCTAAAAATAATCACTGCTTAGACAAGTAGGTCCCTTATGTTATAACAAGTTGATCCCCCCATCTGCTGTCTTGTACCTGTAACACCATGAAATGTCAGACTCAGAGCATAAGAGACTACTCAAAAATCATCTCATCAGAAAGGACAGTTTTCCTTTTCATTCTAATTTTAACACTGCAGGTCCAAAAGTACCATCTTTTTTCAAGGTAGATATTCAATTTAAGAAGTCCTGTGTCAAGGCCATAAGTGGAAGAAGGCCATTGTATGTTTGTCCAGCACCTACTGCAGCAGGCTCTCGTTCCATCACTGGATGGAGATCTGGGACAGGTTGTTAATCATCCCCTTCCTGATTTCTGCCAGGAGAGAACAGACTATCCATTTATCAGACACCAGGAAGCAAAGCAGCAGCTGATTAGATGTGCATTTTTATAAGAGGACATCATTTTGGGATGCCTGGGATAACTGGAGACTGTCAGTCAAGGTGCTTTCAAAACACCTACTCAACAGCTCACCAAGCTTCCTTTTCAACAAAAAGTGATAGAAAAATACCTTCCTGTAGGTGAGAGCCATCAGACACACATTGAAAATCTGACAAAACACAGAGGCAGACTGCTTATTAAGTAATTGAATGAAAAGATACACACTAACATTGAATAAATCACTATACTTTGTCCAAATAGAAAAAGCAAAACTTTGGAAATTGACACTTTAAACACCGTTGCTTTCCACACTGGTATTCATTAAATTTTATATCGATCTGATCAGTATGTAATTCTGTTTGCAAATATTACTTTCAACTTGCGCCATGCTAGACAACTTTACTAATTAATCAGAAGGAAATTTCGAAGTTAATTTATTAAATTGAATCTGCTCTATCTTGTCATCAAACACAAGTAGGATGGAACAAATCAAACCAACACACGGCTGATAAAAAAACACATTATCTTAATTACTGCAATATACCCTTAGTAGGCAGGGGAAGGAATCCTGTGCAAGAGTGATTTTGAACTTCTTTTCCTAACAGTGTTAGGAGACTGATAATCATAAATCTCATACATTAATGCAGTTCTTAACAGTTTCAAGAGTATAATCATCAACATCTTACTGCAAACCATACAGTTAAAAATGGAGGCTTCCTCTGAATTACAAAGAAATGAGCTGCACCTGCTGATAGTTATGATTCCTACTGAAGCTGAAATGCCATCCAAAAAGAAATAAAATTCAAATGCTTGCCAACTGAAGTTTTGCCTCAATTTTCAGAAGGTAACTGAAGACTGAACTTGGGTTTTGTTACTAATTTGGAAATGCTGACATACAAAAGTGCTATGCATTGCAGCTCAAAGGGTTAAACACAGGCAAACACCCACATGCTGACACTGACCTTTGTATTTCTGAGACAAAAATATGTTTTTCAGCAATAATTTACTTCCTTTTAATTCACTTGTCCTAAAACTGTATGCATTCCCTCAAATGCAGCAAGCCATCCATGGACAGCATGCTGTCCCTCAGTGAGGAGACAGCCCTCCAAGTGCAGGTCCCAGCCTTCCAAAAGCACAGTTTGTTACAGCTGTCCCTGCGGAACCACAGCAGCCCCAAACTGCTCTGCACAAAAGCCACATGGCAGGGGAGCCCCTTGGACAGGTCCCCATCCAACTGGTCCTGCTCCCTCCCGCTGGGACACAGTGGCAGGTGGATCTTCTCCCACTCGGACAGAGGAGGAGACCTGCTCCAAACCCTCACACCTGCGGTCTGGAGGCTCACACAACCCAAACCAATACTGTGACTGGTAAGTATGAAGCACATATAAACCTAACACAATGTAAGTGCAGCTGTGAAACTAGTTCATTGCTTATTTTGGGCACAGCAGAGCAAAGGTGTTGGAAACAAAGCTGTCAGTCTGTGCAGGGGAGCGGCAGGAGATGGAGAGGGAAATGGAAAAAGGTACAAAGACACAGATGAGAAGGGAGGAAGAGAAGGGAGGAGTGGGGAAGAAAAGAACTAATAATCCCAAGTGAGATTAGTCTTAGAAGAGCAGTACACATTTTCTTGCACTGAAAAAGACAAGAAGCTAGTGAGCAAACAGCAACCACTTATTTCACTGTCAGCTATGTCACACTGCCACAGATGAGCCATATGTCTTTCCACTAACCCTCACTGGTGATGGAAGTGCTGTGGGAAGAGGCAATACTGGCTGCCCAAACGGGCCCACCACTCCACAGCCACACATACCACGTCATTTGGCTCCCCCTGCACAAGAAATGTCACATGCAGAGGTATCTTTCTGTGCTGCTTTACACTGCAATTAACACCAAGCAGTTGCTGAATATCATTTTGCTTGCACAAGCCACATGTGAACTCCACCCCTGTCATTCCAGTGGTCAACATTTTTGCACTGTATTTTCTCTGAATATGCAGTGCGAATATTTATGGTGCAATGGCTGGCTTTTCTGATTGCTGCCACGGGGCATTTTCTTTGGATGAAGAAGTCTACACAGACCATTTACTCATAACCATGCACAGGGAAGGACTTTCTCAGCACAGCAGATAAATTAATGGAGCTGGAAAGAAAAAATTCTAAATCACTAAATTATAAATTAACGAGAAGACCTAAGGAGTAAATATTTAGAAGAGCTCACTGAAGCCTTAAGGATAGGAGCATCATGACTAATTATTCCAGTGATCATTTAAACATGGAGTTAGGAAATATTATAAACAAGAGAAAAATAAATCTCACCAATTACATGCATAAATGCAGATTAATGCCATATGAGTGCTACCACATGAATATTCAATGCACTTATTAAAGCATTAATAAAACAGTCAGACAATCTGATTTTCATTTTTAAATAACCAGTTGCAGAAGTGCAAAACTGAACTTTTTTTTTCTTTAACTTCATAATTCAGAAGTAAAAGAGAATTTGTTCAGAGGGTAGAAAGTATTGGTGAAGTTAAAGTGAAGGACAACTGATTAATGTGAAACAGCAATAGAAGTTTAAATCCAGTATATTCAAATGACAGAAAACGTTCTTAAAAAAAACAAGCTAAAAACCCCAAATAGTTAATAAAGGAAATAAACATTGGAAAACTAAAACAACTGAACTGTTACTTCAGTGTACAGGAATTCTTTTCATTCATATTGTGTGCCCAGATTTTATTTTGCACCTATGAAAGCACTGTCAGTTAGTCATAAAAGAATAACAGATTGTTTATACCACATAGACACACAAAGGAATTAATTAAATAATGTGGAAGGATTATTTAAGATAATTTCCATGGTTATATAATTTCTCATGATTTGTTTCTAAAAGGAACTTCTACCACATCTTATTTGTTGTTATTCAGGACAGAACTGCTGGAGGGTGCAGGGAGAGCTGAAGAGCAGGTAATTAACACAGAAAGGAAAAACCACAGTGGAAACTCTAGCCAAAATCTCAGTCCCCCGAGTCTTCCCCCAAGAGCAGAGAACGGCAGATAGACATCTCAGTGGCACAGGCTCCAGCTAACAGGAACACAGGCAATGCAGCAACTGGAAATTTCAGCATCAGTAAGATGTAAGCCCACTTCAGACAGTGGTTAGAGTCAGCCAGTTGAGAGAGAGCCCTCTTCAACCTCTTACTTCCACCTTTAATATTAAGAACAAAAATTCTGGGAATTTGGATGACATCCTTCACTGATATATAACTGCAGGCCCCTGTACTGTGTCTCAGACATAAAATAAAGCTAAAAAATTCTTATTTTTGTAGCACTTTTAGAAGAACTTGAACAGCAAGACTGTTTAAAAGAGTAGTGATGAAAGAGCCATGATGCAGATGTGACTGTCATTAACACACAGCTTTGCCTTTGTATTTCCGTACCAGATTCTATGTCTCTTTTCTTGGCAGAAAGGAAGTAAAGCAAATATCTCTGTCACTTGACAGTGCAGCTGTAGGGTTGTCCTGGCTTCAGCTGGAATAGAGGCAATTGTCTTTCTGGTAGCTGGTGCAGTGCTGGTTTTGGATTTAGTTTGAGAAAAATGCTGATAGCACACTGACATGTTGGTTGGTGCTGGGCAGTGCGTACCTGAAGTGCAGCATTTGTCAGATTCTCATGCTCTGCCAGTGAGCAGGTGCACAAGAGGCTGAGAGGGAGCACAGCCAGGACAGCTGACCCGGACTGGCCAGAGGGATTTTCCATACTGTGGAACGTCATGCCCAGTATATAAACTGGGGGGAGCTGGCCAGGAGTGGCTGATGGGGCACCGGCTGGGCATCAGTCAGCGGGTGGTGAGCAATTTTATTGTGCATCACTTCTTTTTCTTGGGTTTTATGACTCTTTTTCTCTCTCTCTCTCATTTTCATTATTACAGTTGCTGATGTTGTTATTATTTTATCTCATTTTACTTTATTTCAGTTATTAGCCTGTTCTTATCTCAACCCACGAGTTCCTCCTCCCCAACCCACCAGGGGAGGGAGGGAGTAAGCAAGCAGCTCTGTGATCCTTAGTCGCTGGCTGGAATTAAACTATGAAAATGGTATTTTTGAAACTAGCTCTTTTGCAATTATCCTAAGTCATAAAATGCTATGCTGTACTGTACTGTTTTCTTTTGAAATTATCAATTATGTGGGTATTGTGAATCACTGTATTCACACAAACACCTGATTAACTTCACAGCCTAGGGAGCATTTTATCTGTTCCAGTTCTCATACAGATTCTTAAATGAACAGATAGCTAATTTCAAAGATGAAGATTTATCATTTTCAATCCACTCTCCTCTTGCCTCCCCCACCTACAGTATAGCTTAAGGGCCATCACAATAAATCCACAGATCTTCCACTGCTTTACTTGATTAATTTAATCATGGGCTGTATTGTCAACAAGGAAAACTGTATCAATAGTTTGCAGCAGATCAGTGAGGATACCAGGGACCATCTTGTTAACCAGAGTCCACACAGTAGCCCAAAAGATCTTTATTCTAGAAACGAGAGATTTCAAAAGCTCCCCAAACTGCAGGCTCCTGGGGTGAAGGGGAAGAAGTTTCTGGTAACCACTGCTCTTGGGTGACAAGTTCATTTTCATGCAACATCTAAAGAAACGAGGATTTCCTGCACAGCTGTTACAGTGTCCTTAGAGACTGAGTTTTCAGGCGCTCTGTGCAATTGTCCCTCTGCTCCCTCTTAATTCCAGTCAACAACAGCCACAGGCAGATTACATAGCTGGGACATTACCAACACAACTAGGAGCCTATAATAGCACTCCTAAGCTGAGTGATTTCTTTTCTCTTGTCAGTATCACATATAAAGACAAAAGAGCTAAGAACCTGGCACTTTTCTCTTTAATAATCCACTGTTGTTTAAAATTATCTCCTCACTTTGCTAATCAAATTAAAACAACATAATCATATAAAGCACAAGGCTAATTTTAGACCTAAATACTGACAAGATCTGTGGTAATTCCTGTTAACTGTCAGTGGCCATGATCTCCACTGCATTTCTAATGCTTTACTGTTCACTAACTTAGGCAACTTAGCCTCTTGTGAAATACACTAAAACACTGGATAAAAGACATATCTTGCAAAATATTTCGCAAACTATAAATTAAAGAGAAGGCCACTGGCCAGCAACTTTGTTTTATTCCTTTCAGAAAAACAATGAGTTCAAGACCCGTGCTCTACAAACCTGGCCATCTGCTTGTATGCTTCTTCAGCCACCGCAAAGATATGTGGATCCATATCCCCCATATTTTGGCCACTGTAGGCATTGATGATATCTTCGCCATAGATAGGCAGCTGCTCATAAGGATTTATGGCCACTAAAACTATACCTGCAACGGAAGTGAAACAAAAGGAATTATTAATAGTTGTTTCCAAATAAACCAAAGTAAAAATAGCTTTAACATCAACTATTGTTCAAATCTTTCTAAAAATATTAACTAAAGAATAAGGATCTGATATTATTGACTTTAACAGATATTCACTCTGACTACAGTTTTGCTTATAAATAGCGTCACAAGAGTTTACTTCCACCCTGCTTTGGTAAATATATCAGGGACAACTGTTTACTTTTTCTCTCTATCGGCCTTTTCTAAAGCCAGCATGCACAAACCAAACAGATTCAGAATGTGTTGACTTGAAATACTGCCTGTTCGGTGCAGTAAACCAAAGAATGTGTATTGTACTTCCCTGTGTTTTATTGTGAATTACAAATGATACTGTGACCTGTGAATTTTAACTACTGCAAGACCTCGCTGACTGCCAGTTTGGGTATGTGAAGTGTGTAAAACCTTCAGCTCTTGTACTGTGCCCAGGAATAACACCTTCAGTTTTTATTACAAGCAACAAAGTAGAGACATGGTGTAATTGGGATTATGGGGCATCTCTGCCAGTCAGGCAGGACAACCTCCTGCTCAAAGGGATCAGAAAAACTAAACAGTAGACATATTTCATAGGGCTAACACAGAGCAGTACCAGTCATGTCAGGAAATTAGGTAATTACAGCTCTAGTAGGCATCATAAAACATTCATCTTATACATCTGTGCATGTAACTACTTACACCTTCCATTTTCTAGTTTTTCCATATCAATTAAACGCATATTTGGCTTTGCTGATACCACTCATCACTACAGCACTTCTAAACTCATGCCACTCTTTTAATCTCCCTGCACAGGAAAACTTCAATCTTACTATTTACAGACTTCCTAGACACAAAGTGAAACATCAAATGCTTTTGGAATGATTTTGCTTTTCATGAGAAATGATAATTGCTCTGGCCACAGGGATAGTCTGACAAAGATTCCTTATACCTTTCCCTCCTGCAGCATTTACAATGGGTAAGGACACTTCTTTGCCCTGTGCAGGGGTGAAAACACTGACCACTGCCATGTGAGACCCAGCTGTGTCAGGCATACTGTGCTCTCTTTACATGGCAATTCCTCCTCACCTTGACAATGTGATAAAGGGAGGGAAAACAGAAACATTAATTTTAACTGTGAATGTTTGAAAAAATAGAATTTCTTCTTACATGTATGCATTTTGGTGCCTAAAAGTGACAACGCAGGTGCAGATGGCTGCACAGTGACTACAGCAAGCCTGCTATACACATGCCTTGGACAAGCCATCCCTGAAGAACCTGCACCAGAAGCGTTTCCATAGCACTCAACTCGCTTCTAAATTTGCCCAGAAATTCAGTCTTACACAAACAGACTTCCTCAATGCAGATCCCAGCTCTCTGCTCTTTGCAGATTACAGTGTTGTGATGTCTACCAATGAAATTTTCCATCGAAAAACGGAGAAGGGAAATGAAAGCATCTACAGTCTGGCACTGCTGCTGGGAGCATTATCCATTTTTATATCCTGTCATGCATTTATATATCAAGCACAAACCATAGCAAAAACAGTTTAAACAATAGAATATATTTCAGGAACAGATCTGAGAGATCTCCATCTATTTCCTCACATATACGGCAAATTTTATGCCTTGACACACCCATGCAGGGAGAGGCTGTGTTTTTCCATCAGCCAGGACTTCACCAAAATGACTCAGGAGTTCCAGTGAAAAGTTTCTATAAATGTTTATGCCAGGTTCTAAAGCTGTAATGATGAGCCAGAAAATAAGAGAGGGTTAGGGAGGGGCAGCAACCTCACTACTAGAAGACTCGAGGAATATTTCCCATGTCAATTTTTAACATCTGCCCTTTATAACTGTGAAAAAGTAGTAAAAAATGAAATATGGCTGCACCACCAAGCTGAGCCTCCCAGGCTTGCAAGTCTCATCAAAGAGACATTAAAAAAAATCTGTGTGAGACTTCAGACAATTCCCTCCTGCTTTTGGCTAGGCTGGTAAAAATAAACCCTTAAATTCGAAACAAGCAGCCTCGTGACAAGTCTTCAGCATATTAAAACATTTAACTTCAGTAGCAATCTGTAAAATCAACCAGTAACTACCATCTGGAAATAACCAAAACAAGTGAGTTAGGAATTATTTGCTTTCTGTAGAACTTTTGAATCAGTCTGGCTCACAGGGCTATAATCCAGATTAATTTACATATAACTTCTCTTTATCTCCCCTAAATCATATTGCTATTTTAAGAAATATAGCCTTTCCTAAATCAGATTTATGCGTGTTTCTGTTCCTACAGTTACCCTAAATTGAACTCTGGCTACTCTCTGTGCCATTCCTCTTATATATACCTAAAGTAAGTGTATCTAATTCTTTTACCTTGGACACTCACCCACCTAAGACCAAACTGGACATAAACATAAATAATTTATTAATTTAAATCAAGGGTAGCTCTTCTGCTTAGCAGGCAGCATTTTTACTAACCTGAACTTACCAGCAGTATTCACTGAGTTCTCATCACAGCCATAGCAGTTTTTCCATGTAAGCATTCAAATTTTCCTTTGTAACTTTTCAACTTCCTTCATTAATTCCCCAATTTGTATTCCCAAGAGTAAAGCAAAGTTATAAAACACCTCTGAATTGCTGCTGAAAGGCTCACTTGAAATTACAAAATCAGATTTTCTGTTTAAATGTTTGAATTACTTCGAAGTGAAATTTTAAAGAATTTAATAACCATTTGATATCTTACACTAAGACAGCATGCTTGAATTCCTTTCTAGGGCTCTGGACATCCCTCCATTCCAGTTCTAGTTCTTCTGGTTAAGAATAATGTTATTGTAATTCTCTTGGTGGATTGAAGTGGTTTTAATCTCCTTTGGGCTACATCAGCTGTGTTAGCTCAAACCACCTTCACGAGGTATTTAAACTAACCTGGCTAAAGTGTGAGTCAGATTAAGAACTCAAATGCAGTCCCTCCTGCAGGCTGAGCTCTAAGGCAATGATCTTGGCAGAGGGGAAATAACCTGTGCTCAGGCTGGAAACCAATGGAGAGATTTGAAAGGTGGATGGGTGTGGCTAAAGGATCAGGCTTTTAAAGGCCAACTCTATTTTCCTTAGCTTGTAACTTAAAACACACCTGTCTCCATTCCAAGTGAATAAATGCACAGCACCCTGCACTCCTCACCAGCACTAACTCTCCGTCACTGCCTTCTCCTTGACCACCAGGAACCCCCACACTACTGGATCCACACATTTCTAACAAACTACTTCAGTCTTGTTTGGAAGCAAACCAAAGCTCCACATCCCAGGCCCTTTGGCAGACCCATCCCTGAAGAACTAGAGGCCTTCTAGCCCCATGAGAAATGATAAAACCAGCCAAAACAACATCTACAGCTGCACTGGGGAAAACATGAAACGTGCTGTTTTCATGTTTTCCCAAACACAGCGAAACACAACCAGCAGACAGCACATTCCTTTTGAAAGCCTCCCACATGCTGCCAAACACAGAGCATGCTGCAAGCAGCCCGAACACAATCAGGGCAGACTGTCTGATGGGAGGGCTGTGGTGGTGTTAGCAGGCATGAGACCACCAAACTGAGACTGAAGACCCCTTACAAGCTTAGGCCATGAGACTCCAGTTGCAAGAAAGCCCTTTCACACAAGAACTTTGCTGTGGGGGCAGTAGGGAAACATAGAGAATGTCTACAGTGGGGGAACTGAGGTGGTTTCCCAGTGCCAGGAACATGTACCCTCAGCAGGGTTTGCCCAGAGAGGTTATGGTATATCTCCAGGAACCACTGATGATACTCAAATACTCAGATACTTTGACTGGTCCAAGCCCTGAGCAACCTGATCTGGTCAGACCTGTTTCTAAGTAGAAAGCTTCACTGAAGACTTCCAGAGGTCTCCTCCAACTTAAATTATTTTGTGCTCTGACTGCATGATGGGATGAGATGTGGTATGAATCATCTCCCACTCCTACGGGAGTGAAGTCTGGCTGTAAGCAGGGGGTGGCAAAGTCTGATCCAGTCCCCTGTGATGTGTCCACTGCTGAGAGCAGGACTGGGAACAGATGCACTCTGCCGAGAATCTGCAGATTAGGAACAGCCGGAGCGAGCGAAATGTGGCAGGATGTTAATGCCTGCAGCCTGCCCATCACATGTTTAACGTGCTGCTTGTCACAGCTCTCCATATCCATCATCAGAGGTGGAGTTGTAACAGATGTCAAAGTACAGATAAACTACAGAAATATTTGAAAAATTTACAGTTAAGGTATATTGAAAGGTTATATTAAAAGCTAGCAATGTATTTTGACTAAACACTGAGATTTAAAAGACACATATGCACATAGAGAAAAACCCCAGAAGCATCAAATCTAAATTTTAAGCCTAAACTACCTCACAATGCTTTAAAATAGACCATTCAGTTACAATTTTGCACTTATAAGTGATCAGGAAAGTGGCCATTCTGGCCATCTGAAAATACCACAAGTTTGGGTAACCCTTACTGTGAGTTAAATGGTACTTTCAAAACCAAGATCCTGTGATAGAACAAACACTGGCTCAGGAACTGTTACAAATACACTCCTATAGTTGTTCTGATTGGAAAATACCAACAAGAAAATAAACTAATATCTTCCAACAGAGATGGAGGAGCTCAGTGCAGGGGTTATAGCTGGGCAACAAATCCACCAACCAGCAGGTTCACTCCTGCATCTGCACCGTGTAGGGCTCCTCCTCCAGCCCATGCTGACCTAAGCAAGCCTAAGGGAAACACCAACCAGACAGGAATCCCACTGGCAGCTACAACTGCTGAATACACATTTTAGAAACAGAATCTACTGGGAAGCTAGAGGAACACACAGTGAAAGCAGTTTTCTCTGAACCTTAATACTCTTAAGCCTACTTGATGCACTTAATGACCACGAACATAGGGGTTTTCCTATGAATAACCCAACATGCCCTATCATTAAATGATTTTAAGTTAAAGGCAGGCATATCAACAAACAACTTTCCTCCTCCTGTCTAGGGCATCTGTAAAGATGATGGTATGAAAAGACAGTACTTGCCACAGTAAGTATAGATGAGTTTCGAGTCTATAAATCGAACTTTGAGGTTGTGTAAAACAGCAGGTTCGTGGAGATAACTGAGTGCTGTGAGGTCATTTTCACCAACAAGTATGTCAGGGTTTCGCAAGGGCGGGAGTTCCTTTGTCTTCGGATCTAGGCAATACTCTAGGTCCTGAAAATCAAATGGAGACACTTTTTGAAAGGGAGGGTGTTTACATTTCCTCCTTCAGTCCCTCCAGCTATTCTTCCCAGCAAAACATGCCCCGCTTACAGAAATACAATGCAAGATTTAAATTATCTGGTGATTTGATATAGCTGTTCTTTCCCCAAAAACATCATTTAAAATTTCCCCAGAGGGTTTTCTATATGTACAACATGCAACTGTATACCATATTTTTAGACTATTACTTAAGCAAACCTCAAGCTTTTGTTGCCATACCTTTTTATTAAATAGACCAAAATACACCATATCTCACGAATCTAGCCAGTTTTCCCTATTATTTTTCTCTTGAATGGGACAGGCAGGGGAAGTAGATTCCCACCAATCCATAGCCAGCTTCATACACACCAACGCAACACAAGAACATTGGCAGAACACTGTGAAGAACTCAAAACCTGGGAAAAAATGCTACTTGCAGTTTTTGCAGATATAAATTAATCTGTAATACAGATGTTTTAATTGCATCTGTCTCTAGATCTCAAATTTATTTACCTGCTACTTCCATAAAAAACCCAGCTAGAAGGATGTGAATGTTTCATAGGCATGCCACCACTTCTCAACACAGTGTGCAGCATCATTTTTGCAATGCCCTTAATCCTTGCCCTTTTTATCTTTATTAATTTTCTGAGGGTTATGCTAAACCTAAAAGTCACTGTTCTTTCTTGGCAACACTGTTCTAGCAACACTGTTGCCCCTGGAATATCAAGCCAGGGTTATAGGTTTACCAGCATAAGTAGAATAAGATGATATAACTGAACAGAACAGGCAGTGGATAAAAGCAACTCCTTTTTAATTTACTCTGAAAATAAGGCAAAATTGCTTTTTTGTAATGAAACAATAAAATTTATCACATTGCTGCAGGAAGCGAGTGGACAAGACTAACTGCACACAACTAAATACAGATATATTTTGACAGTACAGCTTCCTGCATTAGATACACCAGTCCGTGATTGAGAACAGGAACAATCAGTTTACGAACAACACACAGACCTACCTTGCCCTCTTCAAGTCGAAGCTGGAGGACTTTATCTCCAGGTTTATAATCTTTGAGAAGCTCTGCTGACTTCCAGACCTCTTCTGGATCAGGGATCCAAACCCTGGCATACTGCAATACAACAACCACAAAACATCAATGAGTTTTTGTTGCACTATAGTTAAATCACCAATATACAGGTCACCAAAACTGGGTTTTTTCTTTTTTTTAAATACATATTTAACAGACAAACCCTTAAGCAAGAGAAGTTAATTAGTACATCTGAGGTAAGTTGTTCCATTGATAAAAGGCTGCATAAGCTTAATTTTATTGCCTACACAGAGACAAAAAGGCATTTTCCATGCAGAAAGTGTTCCAAAATACACATTCAGCGCTGAAAAATCTACAAAGAAAGAAATCACTGTTTTCAGAGGTTAAAAGCTCTTTTCTTTGTAATTACAAATAGAGCAAGTTTAAAATGGATTATACCCAGGACAGCAAAATAAAAAAACTGGAAAAAAAGGTTGAAAAAGCCTCCAAACAATGGAAAACACACCCCAACAAACAAGTTTCCCATTAATGACCATTTTAACCAAAACTTATTCATAAAAGTAACCCAGTACGAACATATGACTTGTTTTCAAAAACAAAGGATACCCATATTTTTAAACGAGTGAAGGTATAATGGTTATCCCATATTCAAGAATCAATTAAAGGTGTATGGAAACCATCTAGTTACTTATACAGTTGTATGTACATGCAAACATGCACATATGAAAACAACTCTTGGGTAAAACAAGGAAAAGCCTGTGACATTTTTAATATACTAAAGCTTCTGCACTGATGCTCTTGCAGTGCCTAGAGAGCACTGAGATCACCCCACACCCACCACCTTTGCAAACAAAACAGGTTCTTAGCTTTAGAGGTGCAGTCACTCACCTTGTTGCAAAACATTCTCAATACACTAAATTATTTCAAAATAACTATGATGTATTTGGCAAAGCACAGCATTTCATGGCAGAGAAAACTGCATTTGGTCATACAGCTTCACCACCTCACCTTACACAACTTATTTTTGTATAGCATCCTCTGCCTCAGAGAATGCTGAAGCTTCCCCCTCCACACCCCTTCCCTTATTAACCCAGTTTTCCCACTACTGAAAATTACAAACTGTTTTTTTCTGCTAGGGATTTTCTGCAAGACTTCAAGACAAACTCATACTGCTTTCTTGTTGCAAGACAGGACATGATAAAACGTGTTGAGCACAGGCAGTGGTTTGGGGAGTGAGACTCACAAAGCCTCAGCCCCTGGTCCAGGAGAGGGATGTGCACCCTGCCCAGCTAGAGCCTGCCAGTGCCTGGAATAATTATGGACTTCACAAAGCCCTTTGTTTCCCATACCCAGGATGCTTCCCAGGAACAGTGCACGTGAGTAATTTACAACAGCCTAAATCGATGGCTTTTACCCTTAACACATGGCAGCCCTTAAAGCAGTGCCACTGCCTTCACCCTGAACGCTCCCAAACTCCAGAGAAGCTTATGCCATGCACGTAAACCAATTCTCTCTACTGAGTGGAAGGAGAAAGATAATGAAATAAATAAATAAAAATTCACTTTCATTGTTCCCACTACACAATATGTCATGCTCCCTTTCCTCATCTTCACTGGATGTTACTGCCAGCCCTAAGAATCTACTTTATACAAAGACAAGAAACTTTGCTTGTCATAGTAAATTTGTGGTTGTGTGGCTTATTTTTTCCTTTGAGCTTTATTAGTTTCATATATATTTGATAGTGTTTTCAGTAAAATAGTGCCACATTACTTTAGTATTTACATACCCAAAAGACTGAAAAATGAAAGATCCCCCCAAAAATGATTCAGTGTGTGCTCCTGCCACTCACACAGCACGGTACATAACAACAGAGGAAAGCAGCAGCAGAAGCCATGGTTTGAGCACTTGCATTAGTTGTTTTCAGCCCTGTATCCACAAGTCACAAGGTAAGAAACCTCATTTGAGCTGAAACAAAGGGGTGTGTGCTCACAAGTGTATGTGCGATGCAAGTACAAACCCACAGAAACTACAGAATAATTCCAAAATAATTAACCAGTACTTGATAATAGAAATGCAGTGTTAAAGACAAGTAGTGTGCTCAGGAGCAACATTTTCTTTCCTTTCCACTTGGTTTTTAAACAAAGGATTCATAAATCATAAACTCACTATTTAATATAGCAGTATTTTCAAATCACAATTTTGTATAATTTTACATAATAAAATAAATATTTCATAAACTCCATATAACCAAACATACCACAATGCACCTGAACCCTCTTTTATTAAAAAAGCCAAACACAAACCACAAAAAACCCCAATAAATCAAACCCCTAAAAATCAAAGCCCTGCCAGAAGTCAGGGAAGTTTTTTTTAGTTTACACAGAGATGCACCAGCCATGGCTTAAGACTGAATGCACAACACACTTTGACCAGGTTCCACCCCCATCTGTAGCAGAAGTTCTCCATTCTCAATAATTCTGATGGGATACTCCTTCCAAGGAATAAACAGAAAGCAAAGTAAATGTAATAGGGAAGAGGAAAGCATTTAAATGCTGTCTAGCAAAACAGATCAGCAGGCTGCTTTCCTCTAGGCTACACAAAGAACCATTTCCTGATGTAAGAAAGCAGCAGCCTGTAAGACACAAATGCTGTTAACTTGAGGCAGCAAATGCTGAGTAGCAGTTTCTAACTATGTGATCTGTGGCAGCATGAAACAGGCACCTTTAATTTATTCAGCTGAAACTGTACATTTTCTACTGTCTAGAGAAGGGAAAGAGAAAGCAGAAAACAGATCACCATAGAAACTGGGTTACTACAGACAGCTGAACCTTCCACATGACATAAACCTACAGATATTAAAGTCCTCCTATGAGCACTAGGCAGTAGCTTTTCATCTCTAGCATCTATGCCTAGCCTTAAACCCCTGCCAAAGAAAACACCTGGTAAAAAGAATGGGTGGGAGGAAAGAGAGAGATGTTCCTAATTATAAGCACTGAATCATTTAACAATATTCTCACCTCGTTAATTTAGCAAAATGATTTGCAAAACCAGATTTTTATGGTATCTTTTATATTATCAGTTGACGTTAAAATCCCATTGCTGCCTAGCCTTTAGTGGGATCCAACTCTATAGTGGAAAACAAAACATCACCACTGGGGGAAACAGGATCTTTTGTGAAATACCTTATTCTGGTATCTTCTATTCATCCCTCTTTATTTATTAGTATATAAAATCAAGTTTATGACAACATTAAAATAAGGCTAAAATAAGATAAACTTCTAGAGACATTGATTTACAAATCAGCTTTCTAAAAAGGAAGTTCTAGTCTAACAATTACAATAACATCTAAAATTCTAGCATTGAAATGACAATGAAAATTACAGTAAGAATCAAATGAACTGTAGTGTAATCATGCCTGATTACAATCTGTGAACACATTACTCTTTGTGGTGGTTCAAGGCAAATTTTGAAAAAAACTTCTGACAGGGGAGATACAAGTATGATTTACTCAAGGAAAGGCAGTGAAATTAAATTTTAGATAAACATTGTTACCTTTCATGTCAGCTCAAGCTTACCAATAGTGTCACTTGCACTTTATATTTCATTATTGATTTGGCTCAAATAAATTTAGCTTTCCTATCCAGGTAATAATGTTGTCCTTTCTCTGTGGGTATGATTCTGGCTCACGAGGGATAACTTCTTGCTCTCCTCACTGGAGATATAGGACTGGAAGAGGCATGGGGGGACATGAAGCACATCCTTCCACCCTGTGACAAAGGCATATCTCCAGCCCAGCATTCACAGGACCATTGCTTAACCTAAACTAGTTTAAAAGTCAGAATGAAAATATAATGGATACAGATGAGGTGCCCTTGAAGTCAGGAGGAAAGCAAATAATTAAATGCATAATGACAAGACTATTTCCAATCTCAGTTTGCTCTTCCAGCCTCATGAGACTAATGTAAAAAACCCCAGCATCCCCAAAATCCCATGGAAGTGTGGAGCACCATACTTTGTCCAAGGAAGAGCAAGTTGGGCTGCTGAAAGGTATTGGTTTGTTGATATATATAGAGAGACTCTAAAAGAGTTCACAGCAGAAAAGAAATAGAAGTTTTCACGTTTTACTGGTGGGTCAGAAGATTGCCTGGATTACTACAATTTTACATAATAGGGAAACATAATAGAAAATCACAGCATTCTGTCATACCTCATGATTTCATCTTAGATCACATGAAGAAATCAGCAGACTATAATAATTATCTATCAAATGAGACCATATGACTCACAAAGCCTCTCTTCTGAGATATTAACCTCTTGAAGTACTAATTGACATTGCTGACAGAATGGAATTAGCAATGCAAGTGGCTCAGCAGTCAGTTCAGCAGTCAAATAGTTTTCTACTTCCATTGCACAATCACAAGCACAGAAGAAAGAGACACATCTATGTTTCCAGCTTAACAGCTCTATGGTAAAAGCTGAAAGAGTTCATGAAATGATCAACATTCTAGAATGAAAAAAAGAAATTTTACCTCATAAAAAGCTGTCCCAGTTTCTCAGCAAGATCTACTCATAAAAGGGAAATTGTGGGGTTTCCACTCAAGCAGAGATCATCACTTTTTATTTACAGACAGCCTCAAAACCCACAGTCTTTCAGATGTTAACCATGAAAAAAATACAGGAGACATCACCCCCTCCCTTTCAAGAATGACCTTGGGTTTGGGTAGAATAAAGCAGCTCATTTATGTCAGGATCAAAGAGACACCGCCAATCCTGGCAGCAGCGGCTGAAGGAGCCAATGAAACAGCAACAGTTGGTGAAAGTCGAAGCCAAATTTCACCAAAATTGTTCAATGTGAACCTGTTGCTGACTGAACATGGCCACCTGTAGAGAGCAGGCAGCATTATTAGGCTGGAAAATGAAAAGTATCTCGCTAGAAAGGCATAACAACAAAACAGCACAAAGTCATGAAAGTTCCCGCTGCAAAAGGGTTGAACTTACCAATGCAAAATGGAAAGTTATAAGAAAACTGTTTCTGACCTGTGAGATTTCCCTGGCTGGGCTTACTCTGAAAACACAATCTGATGCTATTAGAATAATTTTCTTTCAGCTTTGTGTTTTCCCCTGTGCTTGGTTCAGACTGCCACCACCAAGGATGACAATCCTGAGCCTAGAAACACACGAATCAGCAAAGTTTAGCTTTCATAATATCAACATAAGCAGATCCACAGCCAGGTGAGTAACAGTCAAACACAAGTCTTAACTCGACCAACTTGGATCACCTACAAAGAGATCACTATCACTCACACAGGAGGTGGGAGGAGGTCCTGCTTCTTCCACTGCTGAAACCACTGAAATTTGTGCCACTTGTCCTGTGATACGTGGGCAGTCCCAAGGATGCACCCCTATTAACAAAGTGCTGCTGGCTGCACTCTGAAAAGACAGCCAGGACTTGACTCTCCTTCCATAAAAATGCCAAGTAACTCATGAGGATCTGAAAGTAGAGCATCTCCATGACAAGTGGGTTGCTGCAAAACCTCTGACCAACTCATGTCAATTCTTCGTCCAGCCTGAGGGAAATAGAATCATTAACTTTGGAAAAACAATCCAAAGAGAAATTATCAATTTTCTTAAAGGCAGTAGCACTCTTTGAGCATGGAGCGTATTTTGTATCTTGTTGCTCAGCAACAACCATTTATATACTTCTTGTAGTTTAAGGCCTGATATTTAGAAAGCACTAATTTAAAAAGACATTAAATCATGATATATAGTGGGGGAAATGTAAGTGACAATTTGTATTAATGTTTTAGCTGAAAAACAACCTCACACAGCTAGTTTACCTAATAGGAAGATCAAAAGGCCCCTGTTATTCTGTCTCGTGGCAATTTTCTGACCAGCCAAGCAGCACCCAGGGGACAGCAGTGACCCAGGCTCTGAGCTACCCCCTAAGACACCACCAGTATGAACATGCATAGCACTGACATTGTGCTTGCAAATTTGGGTCACCGTGCCTGCAGTGCTTATGGTTAGGCAGGTAAGGCACAGCATCCTTCACCACACACAAGGAAACTCCTTGAATCACAGCTCAATGAAAAGAAAAAATCTGTTGTACTTGAGTACTTCATCTACCCTATAAATATCCACTACATTTGAATCAAAAAGATATGAAAGCTTTTTTACCCTCCTTCCCTTCTTTCCTTCTTTTAAGCATTTTTATAAGGCATTCTTTGTATTTAGGGCCTGGGGACTTGCAACAACAAAAGCAACTTGTATGTCATCTGCCAAACATGCCTGGATTGCACGAGGTACAATCAAAAACTATCAGCATCCGACACACAATAGCTGCAGCAAGATCTGCATCTCCAGCCACTGGAAAAATGACCATTGAATTACATTTACCTGAAACTTCATCTTATTTCAAAGTGATGCAAAAAAGGCAAGATATCTATATACTTCCTGCTACAGGTAAATTTGATCAACAGACAAAAATGTATACTTTAACATTTCTTTAAATATTACAGTTATTAGCAACTTTTCCACTGAAATTCAGAAAAAAATGTCACCCTGCAAATCTACAGACAGGACCTGACAACAAGGCCAAGAAACTGTGTTTTGCTTCAAACTACTAATTCTATCAAAGAACAGTTATACTCCAAGGTTGTAATGGATACAATTTTCATAAGAAATATTTTTAAGGAGTCAAAACACATGAAATGTTTAAAACTTGTGAATTTAGTTCATATCTAAAAACATAGGTTTCTACATTTTATGTTGATTGTACTTGACCTTCTCTTCAAAATGTCAGAGGGAGACAGATGTGGTTTATAATCAGCTGTTATTAACCCAGACAATACTTCAGCTATCAAAATGCTGCCCACTCACCCCCCTAAACTGCTGCATGCAGGAACAGCACTTGTTAGCTCCTGTTGTGTATCACAGATCCCCTTTCACAGGCTCTTCTCCACCCTCCCCAAGCAGCCACCCATCCTCAGCCAGTGGCCATGGTTACATCTCGTACTCTGTGACTTACTCAGCACATGATGCCAAGCAGCACCCGCTGCTGAAAACCACTGGGCAGTGGTGGGAAGTCACACGCAGCACTGCCTGGGTGCACCATGGATTTGCCTACATGATCCTTCTGACAGGGCTTAGTCAAGGCTGTACAGGACCAATTACAGAAAAATGACACATTTCACAAAGTGGCCTGGCCAGTCTGTTAAGAGGGAAGCACAGCTACATCCTTCCCTACATCCCTGCCACCACCACGGGACAAGGATGCTCTTGCACCACTGAGCGTCCCCACCCGCCCCATCTGCCCACAGGATTCCTCATACTCCACCAGTCAGCAGCCAACCTGCAGTGTAATAACCCACCATAAACCCTCAGTGAAACGGCAGTGCTGATATCTTACTTCCTGAAGTACGCTATTCTCATTTAATTCAGTACATACCTAAAAAAAAGTTCATTTAAAGTAAACCAGGCTTAAAAAAACATATTCCCAGAAATATCGATGCTGAAAATAATTTTGTGTTTGAAAGAGTTTTGATTTCTAGACCTGTGAAAGGAATGAATGCTGCTCTGCAAGATCTTTGAAACATAAAGCAATTACAGCTACATCAAAACCACCAATGTTTTGGTCACTGCTCGAGATACAAAACAGCTGAATAACCACAGTAAGATCTGCAAAAACATCGAGCAGCAGCGTGACGCCTACCCCAGACAGAGTGACAGGAAAATATTCTGACTCATGTAAAACTTCATTTGGGGTCATATCCACAGAGAGAGGCATATGCTGTACTGCATTTCGATCCATGCCACCAAAATGAAGGCCAATGCTGAATTACATGCCAGTGATTTCAAAAAGAAGTTAATTATAAGTATGCCCTAAAACATACAATTCATCCAACCTGAAAAACATGTTACAAGAGTGACCACAAGAAATTTAAGGGCAAATCAAACAACTGTAGTTCCCCTGAATATTAAACTAATAAGACAATGCTGCACTGAAGAAAGATTACTAGGAAAAGAATGCATATCATGTTTGTGTGCTTACATTGAATGCCAACAGCATTATTACAAAAATTCACCAATTTAAAAATTCCAAAAAGCCTGTGCTTAAGGAATACACAAACACACAAAAAATGTCACGATCAACTTCATGGGTGCTCAAATTTAAGAGTCAAGAACACAAACACCTGTAAGGGCAAATGAAACGAGAGGAAACACTGAGATGATGCAAGTTGTAACACAGACTGCACAGCATAATTACCTAAGTGCAGAAATAAGTATTATTTCCAAACCCTTGGTACAAATTCAGTCCAGCCCCTCGTGTTTCTTACATATTTTTCAGAGCACAGTCCCAGTTTTGCCCCCAGATGGAAGGGACCCACAGTGCTGGCTGCAGCTGGGTGCCCACCCTGGGTTCACACACACCCAGGAGGAAGCGCTGCCTTTAGTCTCAGTGTCTCTGCTTCAGCTCTGAGCCATCTGCATTGCTGCCATGAGATTATTTGGTGTATCTACAACTTGCCTGGGCAGGAAGGGAAAATAAAGGGCTGTATTGATCAGACAGATGCACTGCGCCGTGCCCTGCTACAGCAAGGGAGTGTGAAACAACACTGAGAAAGAAGCAGTGGAGCCATAACTGATCACCTCCTCCCAGGAGTGAAGAAAGGCTACATTTTCTCATATCTGTAAAACATCTGGAGCACGGACAATTGCTGACCTAACTGTGAATGTTTCATTTATAAGTTAAAAGTGAAAGGAAATATATTTAGCACAAATGTTGATAGATAAGGCTGTACTTTTGGGTATTTTTCTGTAAAGTTGAGCTCATGTCCAATAGCACTCTCTTGTTTTTACTTAACCCTACCCCCTCAAAAAAGCCACATTTAAAGTAAGACACCAAATCAAGGTTTAAAAAATCAAAGATTAACTGAGTATTTTTTTGTTAGACCAACACAGAAACCCAGGCTGAGATGTGGCTGCATCATTAAAACAGTGTTTTACTGACTTAGCTTGAGTTATTCAGGGAAAACTGGTTTTACTCAGCAAACCCAGACTGTAATTGTCATTATGGTCCAGTCCACACCACAGACACTTTCTGCCACATTAAAACAGTAACCTGAGTCCACTGAAGCACATCTAATGAAGATGTATTTAGTTCTACCATTTTTTCATGAGAAATTAATAGTAATCAACATTAAGTCCCCACACAAGGAAACCAGACTGACCTGGTATGAATGAACTGGGCAAGCTCAAACTCAAAACCAGTGAGCAGTTAAACCTCCCTAAGAGCCTCTCTCCACAGGAATTGGGGGAAGCTGTGAAAGCAGAACTGGGCTCAACAGCCACAGTGGTGTTGTTGGAAACTCCCCAGCAAGAGCAGCCGCGTTTCTTCCCCTGGACCTCCAGCCCTGCCCTCGGCACCCCCAGTGAAATGGGGCAGAGGAGCTGCAGGTGCAGTGGGGCTGCAAGTCCTGCCCATTTCATTAGTGCAACACTAGCCTTGATTAGCATGAGAAATTACAGAAACACCTCTGTGCTGGACAGGGAAGTGAAATTAAAACCTTTCACGCAATTGAAGCGTACATTCAAGCATACCGTATTTAGCCTTAGAGAAACTATCCCAGCCCTTTTCTCTACAAGTGTTACCTACTGGTTTGCAGAAAGTTTATATCACCTTTACATTTCCAACACGTAAGACTGGCATAAGGAAGAAGTGCACTCTGACATAAAATCTAACAACTTCTGCAAATGCTTCTCCTCTTATACATTTTTTTTCTAAGGGAAGAAATCTCTTAAACCATGAAATCAATGTCTAGCATCTTTGAAAAATTCTTCTTTAAGTATCTCCAAGATCGTAAGTCAAAACTTTACTTACTTTAAACCTTTATTAATAAACGACTATACTGCAATACTATGATACTAACAAGCAATTATATGCTTGGGTATACAGACCCATATGCTTATGTTAAAACCAAGAAAACAATCAAATATATTCTACTTACTTTAACATACATAAACTCTAAACCATCTATTTCCATCCCGTATCTCCCGTAACACTGATTTCCAGCACTTTCAAAGGCAGTTGGAGTTTCCTTCCCAGGCAAAATAGGCTCAATCTCCACGAGACTTATTTCCATATTTCTTGTGTTGGTGTATACTAACTCATAAGGCAACTTGGGAACCTCTCTCTCTGGTTTCCTCAGCAAAACAACTGAGGTCATCTGCTTTAAAGATACTTATGAATAACCCATGGAGTCTGCAGAGAGTAACGTGTGACAAGCCATGTTGGGGAAATGAATTCCCTCATTGTTAGGCTGACTCATAGTATTTTTAGGTTATTTCTCTGGTCTACAAAGAGCAAGAGTGTCCTCCTGTAAATCACAAAGTAATCACAAAATTCTCTTGTCTTGTGACATTCAAATGGAAGAATTCAAAGATACCACTGGTAATTGAGCAAGACTTAATGATTTTTCATATCCATTTACAAAAAAGACACCACATGGGTATGAAAGTCACTCAGATGGGAAGTCTCTGTTCTTCTATACTTAGGCCTGTCAAACATGGAACCTGCAGTTTACCCACAGCCATACAGCAATCTTGGAAAACGACACAATAAATCATATGCCACATTTCCCCCATGTTAACACAGAATGAGAGCTCTTCAAAGCAATGCTGCTTTAGCCTTTACATTTAATCTTTAAGCAAGGGAGGGCTCTCATCAGATCATAGTGAAAGTAAGCAGCCTGGTAGAGTCTGCTCTCAATCATCCTCACTGTCCCTAAGAGCTAAATAAACTCAACGAGCCACTTTTACTAATTGCCAGTGGCAGCTTTTATTCTGTGTGAATTACCCTGGCAGCCTTACCTACAGCCACACCTGAAGCAGCGTTAAATGGCAAAAATGGAGACTTGATGAGCAATAAGGGAAATGCAACAGTTTTCAAGATGTTCAGAAAATAGCCACCACTTTCACCAAACAGCATGGAAGTGACAGACACAAAAACACACCTGCTTTCTGCATTTCTGACTGATTCTCCTCCAGTTTAACCTTCATACTGCTCCCTCAAACCATTCATCAGCATGGGGACTGATCTCATTTGTATTTGCTTTTTGATATTAAGTTTGTACCTTCTTCTCCTTTAACATTTTAAGAAGCTTTACCCCAGCCTTGAGTACATCCATAGCATTACTGAAAGATCTGTGACAGTTCTTGTTATTGTTCCTGACAAACAGGCCAAAGAAATAAAATCTGTGCCACTAAGGAGAACAGACATAAGATTTCTGCTTCAGTAAGTAATCCATTTGCACCTTCTTCAAATTCTGCATTAGAATTTGCAGATACATTAAAAGTTGGGTCAGCATCTGCAGTCCACACACATTCAGTAGGAGTGAAGACTTTAAACTTCATTGTCAGTGCCTAATGTTTCCTTCCCGCTGCTTAATGCCCAGAATTCAGCAAGAAAGGCACTCCTCTAAGGTAATCACACAAACTACTTAGCCTCTTTTTAAAAACAAACAAAGAACCTAACTAAAGCACACAAAACCTTTTAGCCAGTACTGATCATTTCTTTACATTTTATTTGTATATAAACAGACTGATACATAGAAACAAAACTATTAAATACTGCAACTAACAAGCAGTAAGCGCCTGCACTGCTCGGGTTGTGACCTGGGTGGCCAGAAACAGGAAGACTCCAAAATCATCAAGATCATCAGCTTGATAACTGCACTTTTCATATTTGTGCAGTGCTGGGCAGTCCAGGCTACCCATCTCACCCAGACTTCCACGTTAGGCTGCTGCCTGGAGGAAGAATGGTCTGTGCTAAAAGATGAGGGGCACGCCCAGATGTCAGGGCTCCTCAAAGGAGAAGCTGAAAATACACTATGGCTATTAAACATTAAAAGTGGGGTTTAAGTAAACAGGTTCTAACTTATTGCAGAACTGCATACACAGAGCTTTCCACAGAGGACTTGACAAGAGACATGCCTAGCATGTTTTGTTTTCCTGCACAAATTATTTCAAACAGGTATACAACAGCAAAGTTATTTCCCTGCAGTAAGAAGAAACAGAGAACAAAAAGCTTGATTTTTCAGATTTATGTGTTTGATTTCAAAGCATAAAATTAAGCAATGTGTGATTACTCACAAGGAATAAAGATAAATCTTTGCAGAATCAGGGTTAAGCAAACCCAGAGTTAAGCAAAGCCAAGCAACAGTGAGAACAAGGAGGAAATGATGTGGTCCTAAGCAAAGGGTGGCACTGGCACAGGCATGTGAGTGCTGCTCCCTCTCAGGAAAGTCACTAAAAGCCTTCCCATTAGTGTTGGTAAACAAGGCCTTAGCAACCCAATCACACAACTCACTGTCCTGGACGCAGTTCAGAAGCAAAGCCAACAAAAGGAAAAAGCTACTGTACAAAAAGCCTTTGAATTCAAAACAATTTGAATCTTCTCTATCTCACATGACTTTTAGAGAACAGGTTTAATTTCATGCCTAATGCTTTTTCAATTTAAAGCAATCAAACAAAAACATACACCTGTTGTGGCATATCGTGAGTGGGGTTATGGTCTATAAAAATAAGCAGTAAGATACAGTTTGATGAAAAAGTCAACGTCACAGACATGATGAAAATTTCCAAGAACCATGGGTTTATTTCTGATCCTAACATCGTATTTTCTGCAACAGGAACCACCTGCTGTTATTAAGGGCAAATCAGAAATTCTTCCCTGCTATCTCAGCAGCAGAGAAGACAAGCAGAAGGTGCATTCTGCAGCTTCAACTCATGCCAGTAGCTTACTAATGAAGCATCAGGAACAAAAGCCTTGCCCAAATGCTGTTTCTTGGCCCTGGGCCCAACTGTACAAACACTCACTCTCAGAGTCAAGCTCGATACACGCAGGAGTAAACACTGCTCCACTACAGTGAGCACAGGATCAGATCAGAGACAACCTGTGCACCTCCAAGCATGTGAAAGAAAACCCAGCTAAGCAAAGGAGTTCAGACTCTGCTCGTCTCTAACTTTGTACATACACACCAAGGTAAGGTGACTTTAATCAAGAGACATAAAACAAATCACTGACTCTTATCAGAGGAGCTCTTGCTGTGTGACAGAGCAAAGCAAAGCTGGGTCCATCATCTTGCCCCTAGCCAAGATGCCTTTCAAACCAGCAACATCTGTAGGTATGCTCATATATACATGCAGGTGTCAAACTCTCCAGTGATACACGCAAACATTCAAATAATTAAATACTTGTTTTGTGTATGCTCTGTGCGTGTCAAGTAATTAAACCCAAATTCAATGAATGTGTATAAATTAATGTATGAATGTAATAAATTATTAAACATTAATGTGTATAAATATCTAAAGGGTGGGGGTGCCAAGAAGATATAGCCAGGCTTTCCTGGGTGGTGCCAACCACTTGGACAGCAAGGCAAGGGGCAGAAACACATGCACAGGAAGTCCCATCTGAACATGAGGAAGAACTTCTTCACTGTGCGAGTGGAACAGTTTGCCCAGAGAGGGTGTGGAGTCTTCCTCACTGGAGATATTCCAGAACCACCCAGACACAATCCAGTGCCATTTGCTCTAGAATGAGCCTGCTTGAGCAGGGAGGTGGGACCAGATGACCCGCTGTGGTCCCTTCCAAGCTGACCCATTCTGTGGTTCTGTGAATGTCCCTGCAGGCCACCCCGAGCTCCTCCAGGGTCTGCTGCAGTGCCTAATCCAGGCACAGGCCCCACAGGTCTGCAGACTTGCCAGCTGCACACTGCTTTTCCCTCACAGCAGAAACACCACCTATGGTTAATTTCACTGTCGCCTCTTGCTTTTTAAAAATCCTATTAAAAATAGACCCTCCAGAAACAGCGCAACCATGTGATACTGGACATTTTGTGTGACTTCCTCCAATTCAGCTGGCTCAATGAGCCCATTTCAATAACCAAAATGCTTTTCTTTATACAGAGATTAAGCAATGAGTCTCATAGAGAGAGAGACAAATTGCTTTGTTATTAGAACACATGGAGAGGATTAAATTCCCAAAGATCCCAAGAGGAGACCCTAAGTGCCAGGTACATCTGCTCAACCAGTGCCTATCCCTTACAATTCAACCTGGAGCTCAGAGGCTGAACAAAAGATAATGGTGGTCATTACCCACATTTTCTGACATAGCAGGAGCTTGACAGCACTTATTTGATCATTTATTTCTCTAAAAAATAATATTAATCTATTACCTGAGCCATCTGGCACTTGCTCTAAAATCCCTACAGTAGAAACATACTGCAAATAACCAGTGGCAGTTCCATGTATAGACATTACTATTCTGCAAGGATTGCTGATGACAGTTTGGGGGAATTCCATGTAATCCACTAATATTATTAGGTAAATAAATAAAACCAAATTATTATAAATGGGACCTTCACAGTCTGTAACGGGTAACAAAGAATTCCTACAACTTTCAAGATTAGGTCAACAGAAGAAAAAAAAAAAGAACATTTTAAAATATAAAGCCATGATTTTCCCTCCCCAAAAGTAGCTCCTAGCAATGCTACCCTTTCAGTGTTTCATTAAGACTACAGGATACACTCTTCCAAAAACTATTTGTGGGCTGTGAGAAGCTTTCACAAGCAGCTTGGTATGCCTCTGTCCCCACCAGGGTGGCATCATTTCCTGCTCCAGACACACTCAGCACCCAGGGGAGAAGCTCTAGTGCAGACTGGGCTCTGACTTAAACCATCACTCGCCTTGCTTTCCAAGGCTCAAGTGTATTTTAACAAGATGATAGATTGCTGACATGTCACAAAACTGCTCTTAGGAAGTTAAGAGCTTCTTCAATTTCTTAGGCTGCTGTGGTTGATATTTGACTACAGGAAACTCTTTTTTTTAACAAAAAACACAAACATTAAAATGTCAAGGTTAGGTTAAACCAAGTGTTCTTAAGACTGTTGGGTATTTAAATCCTCATCACCTTCAGTTTAAAGGCAATAGGAACAAAGTGGGTGCACACTGTTGTGAGTTGACACTGGCAGAGCTGCCATTCCAGTGACACAGCAGGTTCCTGAAACAGAGAAGCAACTGAAATATTCCCTCTTCTGTTGCTGCAGTAGATTTTAAGAAGAGGCAGAGGTACAGTTATCAAGCATCCTGTGAAGGTTTGCTGTCATGTGCAGACACAGTTGCCTGACAGTACACATTTGATTTCTGCAACAGCCTCTCTGGTCTGAACTGTCTGACTCGGATCCAGAACAGGAACACTCAAGCTGTGTATGGAGATGAACAGCCCCCAACTCTGCACCGATGGGCAGGAGGGTTCTGGAAGGACAAAGCAGTGACCTACTGAGACAAGTGGTTACTGTTTAATACTTAGAAAACACTTAGGTCGTGTGTGCAATAGTTTTACTGCATACTGTGGAATATGTAAAACTTTTCCTATGGAACAACGTTCTTTAATGTTTGATCTTTGTGTACTTTCAAGCCTAATCAACAAGAAAGGGGATTTAATCTATGAAATAGCAGCTAACAAGCTCTAAGTGATGTCCAGGTTTTAGAAAGACAAATTACTCTTTGGTAGAATTGTCTTGTTAAAGTTTAGGGCCTAACATTCTCCAAGAATCTCAGACCTAGGGATTTGTTAACAAAGCTTGGGAAGAAGGATGTACCACTGATAGTGGACACAAAGAATGCAGAATTTACAGGACACAAGGACATTTGGTAGAACCCCTAAGACAAGAAAGAAACCAGTAAAGCCAACTGAGCAACTGTGATGAGTCAGCTCTGACTGGGTAAAAGGCAATGCTGGCAGGGGGACATCACAACCAACTCAAAGACCATCGACCCAAGAAACCCACTGACCCAAAAGAAGAGAAAGACTGAGCATGCAGACTAATGAGCATGAGTAGTGAGGGAATCATTAACCAACAGAAGATAGAACAGAAATGACTAAGAGAACTGGGTAACTTGTAGCCAATGAACNACACAAGGACATTTGGTAGAACCCCTAAGACAAGAAAGAAACCAGTAAAGCCAACTGAGCAACTGTGATGAGTCAGCTCTGACTGGGTAAAAGGCACTGCTGGCAGGGGGACATCACAACCAACTCAAAGACCATCGACCCAAGAAACCCACTGACCCAAAAGAAGAGAAAGACTGAGCATGCAGACTAATGAGCATGAGTAGTGAGGGAATCATTAACCAACAGAAGATAGAACAGAAATGACTAAGAGAACTGGGTAACTTGTAGCCAATGAACATTAATGTCTCTGTTTGCTAAAACGTACACATAATGAAAAGTTTTGGTCCTTGTCCTGCTGGCTTGGTGGATTTTCTCCCCAGCCCCACTTTCTGTGCAGAACTGTACATAAGTCAAATACCTCAACTCTGTGTGCAGATTGGCCTCTTGCACACCAGGTGAAATAACAGGTGGGACAACAGTTTGAACAGCAATACACAGGACTACATAATTAAGGCAACTTTTTCTTTTATAATCCCAAGAAAAGCCCAATAATAGGCACGGGAATTTTGAAACAGTTATATTTTTTCCCTTATGCTCATGTTGTTTTTTGCTGTATTTCTCTCCTCATGTACCACAAACACACCCAAGAAGAGCCATAACCTGGTCAGAATCCACCATTTGCCATTTTTCCTTGCAAGGACCCAGCATAACTGAAGAAGAGCAAATCTGTAACACCCTTGGCCAGAGCAGCTGCTGCAGACAGCCAGAAAGGGCCACTTGCGATGCTGAGGACTGCACAAGCAGCTTTTTGTTCTATGCAGTTTCCTCTGACACTTCCCTAACTCAATTACTGCTCATAAAGCCTCCAACTGAACCATTTTAAGGCCAGCTACTGAGTTCAGCTTGCCCAGATCATGCTCTCCAGTGAAAACTGTTTACTGATTCCTCTATGTGCAAAGGAACATTTCCACTCACTTTAACTGAAATTGGATTAGGCCCTAACTTAGGACCAAACTAGCTGGCACTGGTTGCCCCTCATCTCAGAGATAATAGAAAGGGAGGAGCATTTGGTAGCAGCAAGAATGAAAATAAATGAATGTCTGACTGAATGGATAAGTAAATAAATCAGTGCACTGCACACAGCCACACAGAAGTGAAACAAATCCCAAGAGGGCAAAGCAGCATGCTCTAGGAAAGCAAAGCAACTAGGAAACACAAACAACTCAGACCCAGGGAAAAATAGACGGAAACGGAGAACAAAAATGACTGAGTTACGTCAAGTCTTCACTCTGACTTTAAAAGAGGTGGCATAAACATAGTGTCTGATCTGTTTTGTTGATTTTTGTGTACAGGCAACATGAGTATATGTTGGGGCTTGGTTTCACACCCCTGAAACTCACGAATGGTGTCAGTTTCAGCAGTGCAGAGAAGTCAGATGAGTTCCAATTCTAGCCAAAGCATTCTCACTTGTTCTTAATTTCCAAGGAAAGCAAATTACACTTAACAAAAGTCGACGCATGGCCTAGATTGTCCCTATCAATTTTTATGGGTCAGCAGAAGTAGGCATGTATCTGTTGTTGGCCAAGAGTTACTGAAATGCTGATCAACTATACCCCAGCAGTGCTCAGCAGGGCTACCATGGTCCAGTTTGTTTCCAAAGTCAAAGAACCAAAAATTTCAGAAATGAACTTACAGCAGGACCACCAATGTGCCAGTGATACACATCCAACAGGACAAGGCCCCAAGGCACAACATTTTGAGTAAGAATGCGTGGGATATAACCCATGGAGCAAATTTAAGCTGCTGCACCCCAAAACTGAAGCTAATGCCCTCAAGCAGAGTCTGTGTTTGCAGTGTCACTGGGCACAGGAATACAAAGCCTGCATGGTTTGGTCCCACTGCTCACAACCACCCGGTGAGTGCACTAGAGCCAGGCCTTTAACCTAAATCCAGATTTCCATATTAACTACAACCACATGCAGCTACGAGGCTGGCCATACGGTCACTAAATTTAGATACACACCTGGATGAATCAAAGCAATAAGGCTTTCAAAAGAGTGTCATAACTTCTTGTTGGTTTCTAACAAAAAATAATTTAGCTTGGGAAAGTAAGAGTTCCTTTCAGCTATTTCAAGATGTGGTTGGAACAGTGGGTGCTATTTTTATGCTGGCATACAAAGAAACCAAATTTGAAGGCATAACATATTAGCAAAGCTGGATACAGTAGAGGATGCAGCAGAGAGCCCCACTTCGACCACCACCAGCTGGAAATAAGTCTGTTTCTCCTGTTCCCAGACAACACTTGAAGTGGTGCTGACAACTTCTTTGCAACACTAGTCATACAGTCATTAATATAATTTTACCAACCGTTGTTCCAAGTTACTCACACGAGCACAGCACCCTGACCAACACAGGCAAGCTGGGATGTGGGTCTCCAGTGGGAGAGGGTCAGAGCTGCCAGGTCCTTCACTCCAGGACACACACATGCACATACACAGCAGCAACAATGTGCTGAAAATTCATACCTGACCCTGCTTGGCAGCAAAATACCTGTGCCAATACCATATGGTAAAGAGTTGACACTATACTGGAAGCTCTGGTACTTTAAGTAGCTGCCCTGAATGACAATCTTGACTCTGCCTACCAGTATAAAAAAGATGTGAAATTCGCTCTTTCGGTGCCTACACGTCTCTAAAGGGGACAGGAACAGTCTGGTGTGAGAGTAAAGCACAGAAGCAATCTCACTGGCCTTCATCACCCAGCAAGTCTCTACTGCAGGATCATCCCTGTGCTTGTTTGACTTTGTGTTTGCTCTTTTTGCCTCTGTGTGCTATGACCTTAAATCCATTATTTATGTTCCCTAATTAAGGAAGAGATACTGAATGTGATTTAAACAGCATGCTGCCATTACTTGGGGGGAAAAGCCAGCAGAGAGGGAAGACAGCAGAGTCTCTCTTGAACACCCAGCAGGTTTCCTACCCTGACCCTCCCAATTCTGAGCCAGGCCTTCCTCAGGAACTACAAGAGGCCCTGAGCTTTCCACTATAACACAGTTCCAACACAACAGCACACACACAGATTCTTGGAGCAGCTTCTGACCAAAGAATTCAATCACTCAAGGAAGGGAATTCAAGGCCAGACAGGGTTGAAAATTAAAAAGAAATATTCTGATCAACACTTTACAAGGCATTTTAATTCCATAAAAACATCATCTTCAGAGAGAGATAAATCAAGAACGCCCTTCCAAAACAACTCCTTACACAGAGAAGGTCTATTTGGCACTTGGGAACAACTCTGCAACACCATGGCTCTCTTGACCAGAATGTTGCCCAAAGGAATGGTAATTTTCATTCCTTTGGGCAATGATAGTTCAAAGAGATATTCTTCTGTGAGACACAAAACACCAAAATGTCACATATCACTGATGTATTTAGCATTCTTTCGGGGGCACAGGCAGGCACCTCACCTCCTCCTATTCAAACTCTCCAGCACCAATATACTACTTGGATATGGTCAAGCCTGTTGAAGGGCCTGTTCAGTTTCACTTGTCCCATCAATGTGCTGTCCTGCCACTTCTTTATTTATTTACAAATAAAGTCACCTATTCACATCAAAACAAAAAGTCTGTTTCTTTTCCTTCCTCAAACAAAGTGCTAGACTGGGGATAATTCAGGAGTATTTCACAAAGTGGCTTGAGGATCTAGATGGCATGGCTTTCCTAATGACACACTTTGTACAAGCTTTTTTGAAAGAACTATTTGGAGTTTGCCATGTTGTACTGTGATACTCCGCTCTGGTGATCCCAGTCATCCTTCCTGCCCTTAAAAACCTGTTGTCTGTCATTTTTTTCAGATTTTTTCACTAGCTCAAGGCAGAGCAATGAAAACAATTCATTGCTAGGGCATAAAAAGGCCATTTCCACATCTCGATTTGCAGCCTTTGCCATCATGAAGATGCACAAGGCAGTAACTGTTTCCAGGTAGGAGCAGATAAGATACTAACACACGAGACTAAAAAGATTAGAAAAATGTCTGATTAAAGAGCATATGAGAGTCACGCTGCGCATCACTGCTGACTGCAGGGCTTCTGAACGGCTGCCAAAGGAATAAATATAATCCGAAGGTGCAGTGTCACCAGAAAGGGTAGCTGGATATCAAAGTGCTCATGTCGCAGCAGTCCTTTTCGCTCCAGGATCCCCAAGGTGTTTCCGAAGGCGATGCCGGCACCGCCCCGGCCGCTTGCTCCGGCCCGGGGCCCGATTCCCCAGTCCCGGTTCCCGTTCCCCATTCCCGGTTGGCGATTCCCGGTTCCCAGCGCCGGTCCCCGCCCGACCCGGGGCGCAGAGCCCTCCAGCGCTGCGGGGACCGGCCCCGCTCGCTCCGGGATGCGGCCGCACCGCGGGCGGTCCCTCCCGGTCCTGCC